>PVKU01001888.1:97184-262110 GCA_004027475.1 Anoura caudifer | reverse complement strand
CATAATACCCAAAGCAATTTACAGATTCAATGCAATACCCACTAAAGTACCAATGGCATATCTCACAGACATGGAACAAACACTTCAAAAATTTTTGTGGAGCCTTAAACATCCCCAAATAGCTGCAGCAATTTTGAGAAAGAAGAGCAAAGTAGGAGGGATCACAATTCTTGTCACCACACTGTATTACAAGGCCACTATAATCAAAACTGCCTGGTACTGGCATAAAAACAGGCACATGGACCAGTGGAAGAGAACAGAGAGCCCAGAAATAAGCCCAAGTCTCTATGGTCAATTAATATTCAACAAAGGGGACAGCAACATAAAATGGAGTAAAAATAGCCTCTTCAACAAGTGGTGTTGGGAGAACTGGACAGCTACATGCAAAAAAATAAAATGAAACTTGAGCACCAACTTACACCATACACAAAAATAAATTCATGGTGGATAAAAGATTTAAATATAAGCTGCAACACCATTAAAGTCCTAGAGGAGAACATGGACAGGAAAATCTCAGATATTTCACGCAGCAACATTTTTACTGACATGTCCCCTAAAGCAAGGGATATAAAGGAAAGAATAAACAAAAGGGATCTCATCAAAATAAAAAGCTTCTGCATGGCTAAAGAAAACAGTATTAAAATAAAAAGAGAACCAACTGTATGGGGCAACATATTTGCCAATGATATCTCAGACAAGGGTTTAATCTCCAAGATATATAAAGAACTTACAGGACTCCACTCTAAGAAGACAAGCAACCCAATTAAAAAATGGGCAAAGGACTTGAACAGACACTTCTCCAAGGAGGACATACAGAGGATCCAGAGACACATGAAAAGATGCTCAATATCACTACCTATCAGAGGGATGCAAATTAAAACCACAATGAGATACCACCTCACACCAGTCAGAATGGCCATAATAAACAAAGCAAGAAACAACAAGTGTTGGAGAGGTTGTGGAGAAAAGGGGACCCTAGTGTACTGTTGGTGGGATTGCAGACTGGTACAACCACTATGGAAAGCAGTATGGAATTTTCTAAGAAAAATAAAAATGGATCTACCTTTTGAGCCAGCAATTCCACTGCTAGGATTATATCCTAAGAAACCTGAAACACCAATCCAAAAGAACCTATGCACCCCAATGTTCATAGCAGCACAATTTACAATAGCCAAGTGTTGGAAGCATCCCAGGTGCCCATCAGCAAATGAATGGATCAAGAAACTATGGTACATTTACACAATGGAATTCTATGCTGCAGAAAGAAAGAAGGAGCTCCTACCCTTTGCTACAGCATGGATGGAACTGGAGAACATTATACTAATCGAAATAAGCAAGGCTGTGAAAGACAAATACCATATGATCTCACCTTTACCAGGAACCTAATCAACAAAACAAACAAACCAGCAAATATAATGAAAGACACTGAAATTGAGATCAGGCTGACAGTCACCAGAGGGGAGAGGGGAGGGAATTTCAGGGGAAAAGGGGAAGGGTTTAGAGCAATAAATAGAAAGGACACATGGACAAAAATTAGGGTGTTGGAAATGGAGGGAGGTTGGGAGGGCTGGGGTGGTGGGCTGGGATGGGAATAAAAGACACAAAACTGTACAAGAATAACAATTAAAATAAAATTAAAAAATATATAAAAAGACAAAAAATCAAACAAGAAGTCATTAATGAAAGTTGTGAATGATTACTTGCACTTTCAACCACTACAACAGCAACAACAAGAAAATACCAAGGGCATATTTCACTGATCTGGAACAAATGCTTCAAAAATTTACGTGGAATGAAAAAAGACTCCTAATGGCCACAACGATCTTAAGAAAGAAGAATAAAGTTGGAGGAATAATAATACATGATATAAAACTATACTACAAGGCCACCATAAGCATATGAAAAATTCTAAGTGTCATTTGCCATTAGTGAAATGCAAATCAAAACCATAATAAAATATCTTCATATGTCCAATAGAGTGCCTGAGAAATATTTGAAAATACCAAATACTGCAATATTTTGAAGAAAATGGACCTCCCAAGCATTGTTTCAAAATGATAACATTTAAAAATATAGAAGTCACACACTGGGTGTAAAATTTCAAACCAGTGTGGAGAAAGTTGGCAATTTTTTATAAAAGTAATATTTAATTATCATACACCCCAAAACTTGCACTCCTGGAAATTTATCACAGGGAAGTAGAAACTTCAGCTAACTCAAGCCCCATACAGATATTTTTATTATAATTTTATTTGAAATAATCAAAAACTGAAAATCGCCCAGATTCCTTTAAACACACAAATGCATAAGGCAACTAACTTATATCAATACTACATGATATTATTAAACAATAACAAGGAATAAACTATCAATATATGCAACTCAAAGTTGAATAAATCCCCAGGAAAATGTGTGGAGTTAAAAAAGCTACTCATTAAAGATTACATGTGGTGTAATTTAATTTTTATAACACTTTGCAGTGTCAAAATTTTAGAAATAGAGAACAGATTAGAGAAGTTGTTATAGTTTTGGTTTGGGAATTGACTCAATTGAGGGTTGAAGGAGAATGATAGGCATTATTTTCTTCTATTCTATTGGTAGATGCATAAATATTCACATGTGATAACATTTCATGCAATTAAATACACACATATACACAAATAAATATAAGTGAAAATGAGGAGAGCTGAATAAGATTAGTTTGTTGTGTCAATATCAATATCCTAATCATAAGATTATGTACTATAGTTTTGCAAAATATTACCACTGGGGTAAACTGCAAAAATGGTTCATGGATTCCCCTGCATTATTTTTTACAACTGTATCTGAATTCATAGTTGTATCAATAAAAATTCCAATTAAAAGACTGCCTGTTGGCCATGGCTGAGTAACTAAGTTGGAGCATTGTTCCAATGTACCAAGTGTGTTGGTTCGATCCCAGGTCTGGGCACATGAAAGAATCAACCAGTAAATGCATGGATGAATCTTTCTCCCTGCCCCTCTCTTCTCTTCCATGTTTTCCTCTCTGGGTTGAAATCAATAAATAAAGACAACATATTTTTAATTTTATTTTAATTGTTATTCTTGTACAGTTTTGTGTCTTTTATTCCCATCCCAGCCCACCCCCCCAGCCCTCCCAACCTCCCTCCCATTTCCAACTTCCCTAGTGCACTGTTGGTGGGATTGCAGACTGGTACAAAAACTATGGAAAACAGTATGGAATTTTCTAAGAAAACTGTAAATGGATCTGCCTTTTGACCCAGCAATTCCACTGCTAGGATTATATCCTAAGAATACTGAAACACCAATCCAAAAGAACCTATGCACCCTAATGTTCATAGCAGCACAATTTACAATAGCCAAGTGTTGGAAGCAACCTAGGTGCCCATCAGCAAATGAATGGATCAAAAAACTATGGTACATTTACATAATGTAATTCTATGCAGCTGAAAGAAAGAAGGAGCTCCTACCCTTCATGACAGCATGGATGGAACTGGAGAGCAGTATGCTAAACGAAATAACCAGGAGGTGAAAAACAAATACCATATGATTTCACCTTTAACAAGAATCTAATCAACAAAACAAACAAGCAAAATATAACCAAAGATACTGAAATTGATAACAGGCTGACAGTGACCAAAGGGGAGAGAGGAGTGAACTTCAGGAGAAGCGGGGAATGGTTTGCTGGAACTACTATAAAAGACACATAGACAATAACAAGGAAGGGTGGAGATGGGAGGGAGGTGGGGAGGACTGGAGGGTGTGGGATGGGATGGGGATAAAGGGCAGAAAACTGTACTTGAACAACAATTAAAATAAAAAAAAAACTGTCTTAAATAGGCTCAAAAATTAAGGGAAACATGGACAAGGAACTAAAGAAAACTATATATGGCCAAGATGAAAATATCAACTAACAGATAAAAGTTATAAAAAGCAATTAATCCAATATTTGGATCTAAAAACTGCAATAACTCAAACAAAAAAATTCACTAGAAGAGTTCAACAGTAAATTCTACAAGTTAGTAGAAAGAATCAGTAAATTGGAAGATAAGATCATTAAAAGCAATTGAGTGTTAGAAACAGAAAAAAGATAAAAAGTAATGGAACCTAAGAGACTTGTAGAGTACCATCAAGTGGACCAACATATTCCCTGTAGGATTCCCAGAAAAGAAAGAAAAAGAGATAAAGTTATTTAAAAATTATTTGAATAATAACCAATAATATGTGAAACTTAACATTCATTTTCTCACAGTTCTAGGGGTGTAAGTTCAAAATCAAAGTGCCAATGTGATTGATTTCTGATAAAGCTTCTCTTTCTGATTTGTAGATTCCCAACTTGCTACATTCTCACATGGCCTTTATCTGTGCATATGCAGAGAGAAAGAGAGAGAGACCATCTGTCTCCTTCTTGTATTATTAAGACACTAGGTTTATCAGATAATAGCCCCACCTATGATTTCATGTAATATTAATTACCTCCTTAAGCTCTATTTCTAAATATAGTCATCTGAGTGGTTAGCACTTCACTTTAACACATGAATTTGTGATAGTCTATAACATTTTTTCAGGCATACCAAAATCTATATTCTTCTCACATGCAAAATATGCTAATCCCATCTAACAGCCCCCAAATTCTTAATCAATCCCATAGATTCTAAGTCAAAAGTCTTATCTAGTTATCATCTCAATCAGGTATGGGTGAAAATGGAGACAACTGTACTTGAACAACAATAGAAAAAAGAAGAATAAAATGACAGTAACCAGAGGTGTGGGGTAGGTGGATAATGAGGCAAAGAAGGGGAAGGGTCATCAAGGAACATGTATAAAGGACACATGGACAAAGCCAACCAGGGTAGGTTTGAGTGTGGTAAGTGAGAGTGGGGTTTGAGAGAGGAGTGGGAGGTAAATGTGGACAACAAAAAAAAATTACGTAAAAAACAAATCAGGTATGGGTGAGACTCAAGTGATGATTCATCTTGAGGCAAAATTTTTTTCTCTTCAGCTTTGAAACTGTGAAACTAGACAAGTTGTGTGGTTTTAAAATGATAAAAAACAATGTTGGATAAGACAGAGCAACAGGCATTTCCATTCCAAAAAAAGATGATTTGTAAAGAAAGGGGTGATTGTTTTCAAGCAAATCCAAAATGACCCAAGGTAAATTTCATTAGCTCCTAAAATTCAATAGTCCTTTTTGGCTCAATACTCTACTATCCAAGATGATCTGGATAATAGCACTGATCCCAAGATCTTAGGTGGTAAGTCCTTCTTCCTCTCAGCTCTGCAGACACTGGGTAGTGGCATCTTGGCCCACTGAAATAGAGAAGCTGGCTTCACCTCTGAAACCAGAAAGGAAATAGCCTTGATCATTATTCCTATGGTGGGAGTATAGTCCTAATAATATCTGAATCACATACAGTGTCCTTCTTCTCTTTTCTTAAAGAATAATGCCTGTTCAAGACCAGAAAACTCTACTGTCCCTTTTTATAGAATCCCAAACAAGCTTTCTTTATTCTGTCTCATTATCTCTTCTCCATTTAATCTCTGTTACCTATTTTTCTGTTGGAATAGTCCTGTCTCTATTCTTAGGTTAAACTGAGTTGGCTGATTAATCCATGAGTAATCTCCTTATGAAACCATACCCTTGGTGTTCTCTGGAGAACATGAATTTCTTATTTTTTTTAGTATGAATAAACTGAGAATTTTCCAAATGTTCTAATTCTAGTGCCTCTTTTAAAAAATTCCTTTGATTTATCTCTCTCCACTGGCATTTTCTTATTAGCCGTAAGAAAAAGTCATGTCACATGTTTGATGTTTTTTGAATAATAACCTATATTTTTAAAGATTATATTTATTTATTTTTAGAGAGATGAGGAAGGAGGGAGAAAAAGGAGAGAAACATCCAAATGAGAAAAGAAAAGTATCAGTTGTCTTTCGTACAAACCCCAGCAGGGACTGAACCCACAACTCAGGCCCTGACAGGGAATTGAAATAATGATCTTTCACTTTGGAGGAAGACATACAACCAGTTTAGTCACACTGTTCAGGGCTGCATGTTCAACATTTTCCTGAGAAATCTCTTCAGGTATATTTTCACACTCTGCTTACTCAAGTTTATCTTCAATAAGACACTAGAACACAGTTCAGCCAAGTGCTTTGCCACTTTATAACACAGATTACTTCCTTATTCTCCAGTTTCCAATATAATGTTCCTCATTTCTATTTGAGACCTCACCAGAAACAACTTTGATGTTCATATTTTTAGCAATATTTTGTTACTGATGATATATGTATTATCTAAGATGATATTATAGAAGTTTTCTCTACGTTTATCCTCTATCCTTTCTGTGTCCTCACCAGAATTGTCTTTTATCTATCTTTCTATCAATAGTTATTTAAACAAATCTAAACATTTTTGTTGCTTATTTTATTGTATTATTTTTCCATTACCATTTATTCCCTTTATACCCTATTCCACCTCCACTCACTGCAATCACCATGCTGTTGTCCATGTTCATGAGTTCCTTTTCATTTTTACTCAATCCTTCCACCCCTACCTGTTCCAATGCTGTCATCCTGCTCTCTGTCTGAGTCTCTCTATTTAGCTTGTTAGTTTAGTTTTTTCAATAGATTCCACATGTAAGCAAAATCATATGGTATTTGTCTTTCTCTGACTGGCTTATTTTACTTAGCATAATGTTCTCCAGGTCCATCCATACTGTCACAAAAGGTAAAATTTTCTTCCTTTTTTTTACAGATGAGTAGTATTCCATTGTGTAATTGCCCCACAGTTGTTTTATCTATTCATCTACTGATGGACACTTGGGCTGCTTTCATATCTTAGTGATTGTAAATAACACTGAAATGAACATAGGAGTGCTTATGGGTTTTTTTTTTTTGAATAAATGTATTGGGTTCCTTTGGATATATTCCCAGAAGTGGGATCACTGGGTCAAAAGGCAGTTCCATTTTTAATTTTTGAGGTATCTCCATTCTGCTTTTCACAGTGGCTGCACTAATCTGCATTCCCACTAACAGTGAAAAAAGGTTCCCCTTTCTTCTGCTTCCTTGCCAGCACTTGCTTGTTTATTTATTTATGATAGCCATTCTGACAGGTGTGAGATGGCCTCATTGTGGTTTTAATTTGCATTTCCCTGATGATTAGTAACATTGAGCATGTTTTCATGTGTTTATTGGTCATCTGTATGTCCTCTTTGGAGAAGTATCTATTCAAGGCCTTTGCACATTTTTTAGCTTTTTTTTTTGGTGATGTTTTGTTTTATAGGAGTTTTTTGAACACTGCTTCAATTTCACTAGGTATAATCTGTCTATTCGGTTTCTCTGATTCTTCCTGATTTAGTTTTGGATGACTGTATGTTTCTAGGAATTTATGTATTTTGTCCAGGTTGTCCAACTTGTTGGCATATAGTTGATTAGAATATTTTCTTACAATCCTCTGTATTTCTTTGGTGCCAGTTGCTATTCCTTCTGTTTCATTTCTTATTTTATTTATTTGAGTCTTTTCACTTTTTTCTTGATTAATCTGGTTAAAGGTTTACCAATTTCATTTATCTTTTCAAAGATCAGCTCTTGAATTCATTGATCCTTTGTATTGTTTTTTAGACACTATTTGATTTATTTCTGCTCTGACCTTTATTATTTCCCTCTTTCTACCCACTTTTGCCTTTGTTTGTGATTCTTTTTCAAGTTCCTTTAAATGTAAAGTTAAAGTGTTTATTTGAGCTTTTTTCTTTAAGATAGGTCTGTAATGCTATTAATTCCCATCCTACTATTGCTTTCCCAATGTCCTACAGATTTTGAATTGTTGTGTCCTCATTTTTATTTGCTTCAAGCTATCTTTTGATCTCTTCCTTGATCTCATTGTCGACCTTTTCACTGTTTAATAGCATATTATTTAGCCTCCATGTCTTTGTGTGTTTTTCAGTGTTCTTCTTGTGATTGATTTCTAGTTTCAGAGCATTGTGGTCTGAGAAGATGCTTGATATTATTATGATCTTAAAGTTATTGAGACTCATTTGGTGTCCTAACATATAGTATATCCTAGAAAATGATCTATGTGCCCTTGAAAGTATGTATATTTTGCTGCTTTGGGGTGAAATTCTCTGAAGATATCAATCAAATCCAGCGTGTTGTTTAAGGCCACTGTCTCCTTGTTGATTTTCTGCCTGAAAGATCAGCTCATTGAAGTCAATGGAATGTTAAAATCCCCAACAATAGCTGTTTATCTGTTGATTTCTCCCTATGTCCATCAAGATTTGCTTTACATATTTAGATGCTCCTATGCTGAGTGTGTAAATGTTTGCTAGGTCTATATCCACTTGTTGGATTGTTCCCTTTATCATTATCTAGTGCCCTTCTTTGTCTCTTATTATAGTCTTGGTTTTAAAGTCAATTTTTTTCAGATATAAGTACTGCTACCCGAGCTTTTTTATTTATTTTCCAGTTGCATGAAATACATTTTTCAATCCTTTTACTTTAAGTCTTTGTGTATTTTTCCATTTGAGATGGGTCTCTTGGAGGCAGCACATATATGGGTCTTGTTTTCTTATCTAATTAGTGACACTATGTCTTTTGGTTGCAGCATTTGAGCCATTTACAGTTAAGGTGATTATTGTTAGATATCTATTTAGTGCCATTTTATTTTTACATTGTTTTCTTTTTCTTAATCTTCTCCTTCTTTTTACTTCTTCCTCTTCTTTTTTCCAGCCCTTTAAGATATGTTGCAGTACTGATTAAGTGTTAGCAAACTCCTTTAGTTATTTCTTGTCTGGAAAGTACTTTATTTTTGTTTTGGATTTTAAATGATAGGCTTTCTAGGTGAAGTAGCCTTGTTTGTAGGTCCTTACTTTTCATCACATTGAATATTGCATGCCACCTCATTTTGACCTGAAATGATTTCATTGTGTAATCAGATTAACAGTCTATTTGGTGCTCCCCTGTATATAACTATCTGCTTTTTTCTTATGGCCTTTAGAATACTCTCCTTGTCTTTAAGTCTTGTCATTGTATTTTATTTTTACTTTTCTTTTTTCTATTTTTAATTTGATATTTTATTGTTGTTTTATTATAGTTGTTCAATTTTCCCCCATTGCTGTCTTCTGCCCACCCAGCACCCCCTCCCAGTCAATCCCCACCTTGTTGTCCATGTCCGTGAATCATTCACAAATATTATTTGACTAGTCCCTTCCCTTGCTTTGTATATTACCCTACCTCCGTGCCTCTGGTCACTATCAATCAGTCTGTTCCTTATTTCCATGCTTCTGGTTCTTTTGTTCCTTTCCTTGTTTTGTACATTAGATTCCTCTTATAGGTGAGATCATATGGTATTTGTCTTTTGCTGCCTGGCTTATTTCACTCAGCATAATGCTTTCCAATTCCATCTATGCTGTCACAAAAGGTAGGATTTCCTCCTTTTTTTCTACTCTGTGGTATTCCATTGTACACATTTACCACAGTCTGTTGATCTGTTCATTTACTGATGGTCATTTTGGCTCTTTCTAGCACTTGGCTATTATAAATAATGCTGCTATGAACATAGGGATGCATAGGTTCTTTTGAATTGGTGTTTCAGGGTTCTAAATGAATAATCCCAGCAATGGGATCACTAGGTGAAAAGGAAGTTCAATTTTTAGATTTTTTAGAAAATTCTATAAGTTTTTCATAGTGGCCATGCTAGTCTGAATTCCCACCAAAAGTGTACCAGGGTAACCTGTTCTCCATGTCCTTGCCAGCACTTACAGTTTGTTGATCTGTTAATGATACACATTCTGTCCAATGTGAGCTGATATCTGAATGTGGTTTTAATTTGCATCTTTCTCCTGGCTAGTGATGGTAAAAGATGGTAAAAGAACCTCTTCAGGTTCTTTGTCAATTTTTGTAATTGAATTATGTGTCCTGATGTTGAGTCATATGAGTTTTTTATATATTTGTAGATTAAACCTTTGTCCAAGATATCATTGGAAAATATATATTTTCCATATGGTTGGATCCCATTTTGTTTTGATGATGTTTTCTTTAGCCTTGTGAAAGCTTTTTAACTTGGTATAGTGCCATTCATTTATTTTTGCCTTATTTCCCTTGACCTAAGAGATATGTCAGTGAAAATGCTGGAGCATAGGATATCTGAAATTTCACTGTTTATAGTTTCCACTAGGACTTTTATGGTCCCATAGTTTATATTTAATTCTTTTATCCATCTTCAGTTTATTTTTGTTCTGGTGTAATATGGTGATCTAATTTCATTTTTTAAAATGTACCTGTCCTGATCTTCCAGCACCATTTGTTGAAGAGGCTATTTCTGTTAGATTGTGTGCTCCTACAACATTTTTCAAATGTTAGTTAACCATAGAGGCATGAGTTTATTTCTGAGCTCTATTCTTTTTTGTTAACTTACATGTCTGTTCTTATGGCAGAATCAGATATTTTGATTTCAGTAGTTTTGTAGTATAGTTTGATATCAAGTATTTTCATTCCTCCTACTTTGTTCTTTTTCAAATTTGCTGAGGCTTCCATGGGTCTTTTTAACTTCCATATAAATTTTTAAAATATTTGTTCTATATCTGTGAAAGATGCCATTGGTATATTAATAGGGATTGTGTTGAATATATAGATTGCTTTGGATTGTGTGGACATTTTAATAATGTTAATTTTACCAATCTATGAACATGATATATGTTTCCATTTATTTGTATCTCCCTTAATCTCTTCAGCATTCTATAGTTTTCTGGGAGAAAGTATTTTACCTCCTAGGTTAAGTTTACTCAATTATTTTATTTTATTTTATTTTATTTTATTTTATTTTATTTTATTTTATTTTATTTTATTTTATTTTATTTTTTGCTACAGTAAATAAGATTTTTCCCCTAGCTTTGTCTGTGATATTTCATTTTTTGGTGTACAAATATGCTTTCAATTTCTGAATATTGACTTTGTATCCTGCTGTTTTGCCAAATTTACTTATTAGGTCAAGTGTTTCATGGTGGAGGCTATAAGGTTTTCTATGTACACTATCATGTCATCTGCAAACAATGATAGTTTGTTTCCTCCTTTCCAATTTGGATGCCTTTATTTCCTTTTCTTGACTGATCTCTGTGGCTAGAGGTTCCAATACTATGTTGAACAAAAGTGGTGAGAGTGGATAATCTTTGTTATTCCTGATCTTATGGGGGAAGCTATTAGTTTTCTCTCACTGAGTATGATGTTAGCTACATGTTTCTCATATACGGCCTTACTATACAGAGGTATACTCCCTCTACTCCCTCTTTTTCAGGGCTTTTATCAAAATTCAGTGCTATAGATTATCAAATGCTTTTCAGCATGTATTGATATGATCATGTGATTTTTGTCTTTCCTTTTGCTTATGTGGTGTACTACATTTATTAATTTGCAAATATTATATCACCCTTACATCATTGTGATGAATCCCACTTGATCATGGTGTATGATCCTTTTAATGAATTTTTGAACATAGATTGTCAATATTTTTTTGAGGATTTAGGATATATGTTCATCAATGATACTGACTAGCAGTTTTCTTTCTTTGTTGTTTCTTTACCTGGTTGTGGAATTAAGATAATACTAGCCTCAAAAAGAGCTTGGAAGTCTCTCCTTTTCTTGAATTTTTGCAATACTTTGAGAAAGATAGGAGTTCTTGTCTATATGTTTGGTAATAGTCTCATGTGAAGTCATCTGGTCAAGGGCTTTTGTGTGCTGGGCATATTATGATTCAATTTCAAAAGTTCATATCAGTCTACTCAGGCTTTCTGCTTCTATTTGGTCAGTTTTGGAATATTGTCTGTCTCTAAAAATTTTTCCATTTCACCAAGATGATCAAATAATTGTTCTTAGTATTTCTTATAATCCTTCATATATCTGTGGTATTGGTTGCTACCTTATCTGTTTCCCTTCTGATTTTATTTATTGAGTCCTCTCCTTTTTTTTTTCCTTGAAGAGTCTGGTTAAAGGCAGTCAATTTTGTTTATATATTCAAAAACCAGCTCCTGGAGTTATTGATCCTTAGAATTGATCTTTTAGTGTCTATGTAGTTTCATTCTGCACACAAAAGCCCTGAATTGGATAGTTTCACAGAAGAATTTTACAAAGCATTTAATGAAGAGTTAACCATTTCCTTGACAGACTATTCCAAAAGATCCAAGAGGATGGAAGACTCCCAAACACTTTTTATGAAGCCAGCATCATTCTAATCCCCAAACCAGAAAAATACACAACAAATAAAGAAAAGTACATGCCAATCTCACTGATGAACATAGATGCTAAAATCCTCAACAAAATATTGGCAAACCACATCCAGCAATACATTAAAAAATCATACAACATGATCAAATGGGATTCATCCCAGGGATGCAAGGATGGTACAATATTGGCAAATCAATAAACATAATACATCACATAAACAAAAGGAAAAACAAAATCACATGATCATATCAATAGATGCTGGAAAAGCACTTGATGAGGTACAGCACCCATTTATGATAAAAACACTCAGCAAAGTGGGAATACAGAGATCATTCTCCAACATAATAAAGGCCATATATGACAGACATACAGCCAACATCATATACAATGAGCAAAAACTAAAAGATTCCCCACTAGGATCAGGAACAAGACAAGGATGCTCACTTTCACCACTTCTATTCAACATAGTATTGGAATTCCTAGACACAGCAATCAGACAAGGAAAAAAAGGCATCCAAATTAGAAAGGAGGAAGCAAAACTGTCATTGTTTACAGATGACATGATAGTATACATAGAAAATCCTATAGATTCCACCAAAAAAAATTAATCAACCTGATAAGTGAATTTGGCAAAACAGCAGAATACAAATTAATATTCAGAAATCAAAGGCATTTTTCTACATGAGCAATGAAATATCAGAAGCAGAAATCAGGAAAAAAATTCCATTTGATATATCAATAAGAAAAATAAAGTACCTATGACTAAACCTAACCAAGGAGGCAAAAGACCTGTACTCAGAAAACTACACAACACTGAAGAAAGAAATTAAGGAAGCCACAAACAAATAGAAACATATATCATGTTCATGGATTGAAAGAATTAACATCATCAAAATGTCCATACTACCCAAAGCAATTTATAGATTCAATGCAATACCCATTAAAGTACCAATGGCATATTTCACAGATATAGAGCAAACATTTCAGAAATTTATATGGAACCATAAATGATCCTTAATAGCTGTAACAATTTTGAGAAAGAAAAGCAAAGTAGGAGGGATCACAATACCTGATATCAACTATATTACAAGGCCAATGTAATCAAAGTAACCTGGTACTGGCATAAGAACAGAAACATAGATCAATGTGTGTCATAGAGAGACAAGAAATAAACCCAAGTCTCCATGGTCAGCTAACATTTGACAAGAGAAGCAGAAGCATAAAATGGAGTAAAAATAGCCTCTCCAATAAAAGATGTTGAGAAATCTGGACAGATACCTGCAATAAATATGGAACTTGATCACTAACTTGCACCATACATAAAAATAAATTCAAGGTGGGTAAATAACCAATAAATATAAGCCCTGACACCATAAAAGTCCTTCAGGAGAACATAGGCAAGAAAATCCCAGATATTCCATGCAGCAATATTTTCACTGATATGTTCCCTAGACCAAGGGCATAAAGGAAAGAATATATAAATGGGATCTCATCAAAATAAAAAGCTTCTGCACAGCTAAAGAAAAACAGCATTAAAGTGAAAAGAGAACCAACTGTATGGGAAAACATATTTGTCAGTGATACCTTGGACAAGGCTTTGATCTCCAAAATATATAAAGAACTCACATGACTCCACTCCAGGAAGACAAAAACCCAATTAAAAAATGGGCAAAAGACCTGAACAGAGACTTCTCCAATGAGGAAATACAGAGGACCCAGAGACATATGAAAAGATGCTCAGCATCACTAGCCATCAGAGAGATGCACATTAAAACCGCAATGTGATACCACTTCACACAGATCAGAACGGCCATCATCAACAAAGCAACAAACAACAAGTGTTGGAGAGGATGTGAAAAAAAGGGAAGCTGAGTGCACTGTTGTTGGGAATGCAGACTGGTGCAAACACTGTGGAAAATCAGTATTGAATTTTCTTAGAAAACTAAAAATGGAACTCCCTTTTGACCCAGCAATTCCCTCACTTGGATTAAACCCTAAGAACCCTGAAACACCAATCCAAAAGAGCCCATGCACCCCAATGTTCATAGCAGCACAATTTACAGTGTAAGTGAATGGATCAAAAAACTATGGTACATTTACACCATTGTAATGCTATGCAGCTGAGAAAAAGAAGGAGCTCCTACTCTTCCCTACCACATGGGTGGAACTCTAGAGCATTATGCTAAGTGAAATAAACCAGTGTTTACAGACAAATACCATATGATCTCATCTTTAAGTGGAACCTAATCTACAAAACAAACAAGCAAGCAAAATATAACCAGAGACATTGAAATTAAGAACAAATTGACAGTAACCAGAGTGGAGGTGGGAGGGGGATGTGGGAGAGAAGAGGAATGGTTTTCAGGAACAGCTATAAAGAACATATGAGAAAAACCAAGTGGGGGTGGAATCAGGGGATGTAGGTGGGGAGGACTAGGATGGGGGAGAGTGGGGGGGAATGCAAACCACTGTATGTGAACAACAATAAAAAAATTTGTATTGACATGTTTGAAAAAAGTTTTAAACTAAAAAAAAAAAAACAACTCTTGGATTTATTGGGGTTTTTTTTAGTCTCTATATTATTTAATTCTGCTGATCTTGGTTATTTCTTTCATTCTACTCACTCTCAACCCTGTTTGTGGTTGTTCTATTTTTTTGTAGATTAGGGTTGGGATGTTTATTTGAGATTTTTCTATGTTTATTTACATAGGCCTGTAATACTTCCCTCTCAGGACTGTCTTCACTGTGTCCCACACAATATGACTTGTTGTGTGCTCATTTTCGTTTGTTTCTATAAACTTTTTTATTATTCCTAGATATCATTGTTAACCCATTCATTATTTAATAGCATGCTATTCAGTCTCCATG
Source organism: Anoura caudifer (assembly GCA_004027475.1). Lineage (NCBI taxonomy): Eukaryota > Metazoa > Chordata > Mammalia > Chiroptera > Phyllostomidae > Anoura > Anoura caudifer. The sequence goes on along the minus strand of PVKU01001888.1, from coordinate 247,029 downwards.
TACTTGAATGTTTTTGAGTTTTTCCCTTGAGGTTGTTTTTTTGTTTCAAGCCATTGTGAATCTAGAAGATGTTTGATATGATTTCAATTTTCTTGAATCTGTTGATACTTGTTTTGTGTCTTATCACATAATCTATCTTTGAAAAAGTCCCATTCACCTTTGAAAATAACGTACCTTTTTGCTTCTTTGGGTTAAAGCTTTTGTATATATCAATTCAGCCATTTGACCTACAGTGTTGTTCAGTGCCACAATATCCTTGCTGATTCTTTGGAAGATCTATCCATTGTTGACAAGGAGGTGCTAAAGTCCCCTACAATGAGTGTGTTGCTGTCTATATTTTTCTTAGTATCATCTAAGATTTTCCTATATTTTGGGTGGCCCTATATTTGGGCATATATTTTGACAAGGGTTTTAAGTTCTTGCTGACTTATTTTCTTAAGTATTATGTAGTGTTATTCCTTCTCTCTTTTTTATGGTCTTTGTTTTTAAATATATTTTTATGGTCTTCATTTTGAAATATATTTTTTCTGATATAAGTATTGCTACCCTAGCCTTATGTCCATTTGCTTGGAATGCTTTTTCCAACCCTTTACTTTCAGTCTGTGTAGATATTTTGTTCTGATGTTGGTCTCTCGTAGACAAGATATATGCAGGTCATATTTTGTGATCCATTCAGCTAAACTATGTCTTTTGATTGGAGCATTTAAACTGTGTACATTTAAGGTTATTGTTGATAGATACTTATTCATTGCCTTTTTCTCCCTTTGTACCTGCTCATCTCCCTTTTCTTCATCTTCTCAAAGCAGTTTCTTTAGCATCTCTTGCAATCCTGGTTTGTCAGAGATGTATTCTTTTAGCCTTTTATTCATCTGGGAAACTCCTTTTTTCACCTGACATTTTAATTGAGAACCTTCTGTGTAGAGTAGTCTTGGTTGTAGACCTTTGCTTGGAATATTTCTTGTCATTCCCACCTGATTTGTAGTGTTTCTGTTGAAAAATCAACTGATAACCTTATTGGAGCTCCCTTGTATGTTATTAGCTGTTTCTCTCTTGCTGCCTTTAAGATTCTCTTTTTGTCTTTAAAATTTGCCATTTTAGTAATGATATATGTGGGAGTGGGCCTCTTCAGTTTCATCTTGATTGATACCTTTTGTGTTTCCTGGATTTGCATGACCTTTTCTCTCATCTAGTTAGGGAAGTTGTCTGTCATGACTTTTTCAAACAGGTTTTCTATCCTTTGCTCCTCCTCTTCTCCTTCTGGTATCCCTATGGTATGAATATTAATATGCTTTGTGTTGTCCTGCAGTTCTCATAAACCCTTTGTTCTTTCTTCTTTTCTTTTCTTTTCTTTTTTTTTTTTTTTTGCTCTGTCTGGAATTTTTTTCTACCATGTCCTCCAGCCCAATGATTCGACCCTCTGCTTCATCTAGCCTGCTTTTAATTCCTTCTAATGAATTCATCCTTTCAGATATTGTATTCTTCATTTACTCTTGGCTCTATTGATAGTTTATATGTCCTTTTTCATGCTGGTGTAGTTTGCAGTAAGTTTCTTGCACCTTCCTTGGAGTTCCTTGGAGTTCTCACTGAGTTTCTTGAGCATCCTTATAAGCATTATTTTGAACTCAATTGCTGATAGTTTGCTGGTCTCAATTTCATTAACACTGTTCCTGGGGACTGGGTTCAGTTGGGTGTTGTTTCTTTGTCTCCTCATTTTAGGTGATTCTTCTTATTGGTTTCTCCTCCTTAGATTATTCATTTTTGACCCCCTGTCTTTGTGGTGTGTCCTTCTGTGGTAGAAGACTTGTGGGACTCAGTGGTGCAGTCTACTTGATCACCTGAACTTGAAAATCTCAGAATATCCTTTATGCTGTTTATGTGAGCTCTCTGGTTGTAATTAGGTTTTGGTTGTTGTTAGGACTTTTTTTGGTGGATCCTTCCTTCTGGTTGGCTGACTGACAGTCACATCACCTACCAAGTCTTCTATGCTGTTTTACAGGTGTTTCCAGGGTAAAACCAAATGACCCAGGAAATAAACCTACTCCTGTAAAAAGAAATCCACAACAACACTATCAACAGCTAACAAACAAATATTAATAGAGTTGTAAATAGATGAAGACTATTATGCAAAAGGAAAATGAACATGAGATGACTAACTGAAAGAAAAATAATTTTGAGAGGTAGACTGAGGAGATATAATAAGAGTAAGGAATAGAAACAAGGTGAAGAAAGAAGATAAAATTTACATCATAAAAAGGGAGGAAAGAAGGCAGAATGGAATAAGAGATGGGAAGCATATAGTATTAGGTTTAAACTAAAATTTTAAAACATTATAGTGAAAAAGAAAAAATATAGGAACCACATTGAAGAAAAAGATCCACCACAGCAATATCAACAACAAATGACCTGACATTAAAAGAGATGGGATGGGAAAAATGAAGAAGAGAAAATGAGAGAATCAATGCTTAAAGATGTCAAGAGGAAAGAAGAGTGATTTGATGAGGATAGAGGGAGAAGGAACATTAAGAGTGATGAATGAAAACCAGACTTAGGGAAAAATTAAAATTTAAAGTGAAAAAAAAAAGGGTCTGGGGAAGGCAAAATGGAGTAGGAGAGGGGGATGGTAAAATTTGAACTTTGAAATACAAAAATAGTGAAAATCTATAAAAAGAATTGGAGAAGTGCAACATCAAGCATCACATCCACAACCAATGAACAAAGACTAATCGAGGTGGAAAAAGAATAAAGGTACTTTAAGAAAAGGGAAACATGCCCTGGCTGGTGTAGCTCAGTGGATTGAGCGCGGGCCTGTGAACCAAAGGATCAAGGTTCGATTCCCAGTCAGGGCACATGCCTGGGTTGCAGGCCAGTTCCCTGCAGGGGACACATGAGAGGCAACCATACATTGATGTTTCTCTCTCTCTCTCTCTCTCTCTCTCTCTCTTTCTCCTTCCCTTCCCCTATAAAGATAAATAAATAAAATGTTTAAAAAAAAAAAAGAAAAGGGAAACATGTGAAATGACTAATGACAACAAAATTGGTTTCAAGAGGCTGGAGGGAGAAGAAATAGTAAGACTGCAGAATAGAAACAAGTCATAGCAAGGGAAAAATAAAATTTAAATCAAAAATAATAAGAGGAAGAAAGAAAATAAAATAATGTAAGAGAAAACAGGAGCAAAATATAACATTTGAAATAAACTAAAATATAAAAACTAGTGACATAATATGCACAAAAGGAAAGGAACAGAAATGAATGTTAAAAATCTATGTAGGAGAGAAAATAATGCACATCATGAAGAATACTGTGGTGGAATTCATCTTAGTAGAATTCAGTGTTTACCATTGTCTTTTCTTTCTGGGTCTGCCCCTGGTAATATCAGATAGTGTCCTAGCCTGGACCTAGGCATCCTGTTCAAAACTACAAGCGATCCACAATCTGTGGCAGTTTCTTTCAGATTTGGCTGGACCCACTTTTCTGCCCTGCCCTTTTTGCATCAGCCCTGAGAGCAAAAGTGGTTCATTTAATGACTTGAAAGGAGTGACAGTATCTTCTCCACCTGCCTCCAGCTGGGGGGCTCTGGTACAATAGGAAGGGTGGGAACCCTGGGTCACCTCCAGGGGGCACTATTAAGTCTTCAGGGAAGATGGTGCAAGTGTTTCCCTATCCCTTCACCACAAGTGTTGGTCTGTCCCAGATTCTTTCCAATAATGTATGGTTTCTGGTTAATTAGCTATCTGTTTCCTGTGAGGGTCCAATCTGTGTAAAAGTGGTAGCTGTTTCCTGCTTGGTTTGGATAGCAACTTTGTCTGACCCTGAGGATGGGTGCAGACCTGAAACCCCCTTGTTGCGCCTGTTTCTAATCTCTCTGCTCTAACAGGTTCAGTGGATCAGGGTACGAGGAACAGTGTAGCTCACAGTGTCTGGTGGAGGGCCCTTTCAGAAATTTTTTCCTCTTTCCCCTATGGAAATGTGCCTTGCAGTAGGCTCCTGAACCTGGCCTCACTGATCTGCAGAGCCTGTAATCCCACAGGTTGGGGTTGGGCTTGCTTGTGTCTGAGGAATCTGCCTGGATGCAGCAAATCTCAGGCATTCAGGTCCTTGCTGTTCAGTCCCCAGCTTTTCATTCTCTTGTAGGAGGCTCGACCTAAATGTTCCACTCTGAAAAGTACTCTGCTTGCCAGCCATACTGGATTCAGTCCCGAAGTCCTTTAAGTGTTACTCTATCCCTGTGAGCTCTTGGTTCCTCTTGTCATTTTAATTATAATGTGTCTCAGTGTAGGCCTCTTTGGGCCCAATTTGTTTGGGACTATCTGAGCTTCTTGGACTTGTGTTTAGGGAAGTTTTTGGTCATTATTTTTTCAAATAGGTTCTCAATCCTTTGTTTACTTTTTACTCCTTCTGGTATTCCTATGATGTATTATGCTTCATGTTGTCCAACCTGTTTCTTAAGCTCTTCTCATTTTTTAAAATTATTTTCTTTTTGTTGCTCTGCCTGGGTGTTTTTTTCCTACCTTGTCTTTCACTAATTTGATCCTCTGCTTCATCTAGCCTCCTTTTTATTCCTTCCAGGGTATTACTTATTTCAGGTATTATATTCTTAATTTTTGACTGGTTATTTTTTACAGTTTCTATCTTTTTTTTTCATGCTGTTGAGTGTCCTTACATTCATTACACTGAACTCTCTATCTAATATATTGCTTGCTTCCATTTCATCTAGTTTTTATTTTGGAGAATTCTCTTGTTCTTTCGTTCTGGATTTGTTTCTTTATTTTCCCATTTTGTCTGCTTTTTTTGCATTTTCCACCTTATTTGTTAAACAAATAAGTTTTCAAACTGGTCCATCGTTAAACTAATCAAGCTGTAATTAGTAGCCTGGCTTAAACACCATAGGGTGGGGCAGAGTAGTTCCTGTGGGCAGAGCTGTTTCCCTTTAGGCTAATGCCAATTGGAGTGGAGTTCTCTGCCTGAGAAAGATGGGTTCTGCAGTATGGGGAATGACTCAGCACAGGGATCCTGGCAGCTATTCTTCAGTTGTCTCCCCAGAGTCACCAACCCCAGACTCTCCTTAAGTGTCTCTCATCCACTCTGTCCTCCCTTTGCTGGAGCCCAGGGTAAGTGGCAGTGTTGTTGCAGTGAAGTTGTTTCTTCTGTCTGTCCATGATTGTAAGGCTTCTCTGCAGCTTGTGTTCAATTGGTTACTCAGGATGAATCTTTACAATTTCTTCTTTTATCCTTATAAATGGAAGTAGAATTCCAGCATCTTTTGGAACTAGGTCAAGGCATTAATCTCCCATTTACCAATTTCTAGAGTCCATAAACACCAACATCCATCCCACAGCAGTTCCCATCAAATAACAGCCATTCCTTCCCTCTCTTCTATGCTTTCTCCCAGGGCTCCAAACCAAGAGACGTGTAGTGAGAGGCACATAGCCAACATTCAATAAATTCATCAGATTTCCCAATTGCCTTCAGAGAGGAGTGCCTTTTTTTTTTGATATTGAGTGTTGCAAGTTCTTACAAATGGTGGATATTAACCCCTTGTCAGATGTATTGGAAAATATATTCTCCCATTCTGTGGGGTGTCTTTTTATTTTGTTGATGTTTTCCTTTGCTGTGCAAAAAATAAATTTGATAGAGTCCCGTTTGTATATTTTTTTCTTTTCTTTCCCTTGCCTAGTGAGATACACCTGATAAAATACTGCTAGCATTTAAACTTTTAATCCATATTGAGTTTATTCTTGTGTGTAGCATTAGAAGGTGGTCTAGTTTCATTTTCTTTGCATGTATCAGTCCAATTTTCCCAACACCATTTAATGAATATATGAACTTATTTTATGTTTTTGTACCCTCTGTCAAATATTAATTGACTATAAAGGCATGAGTTTATTTCTGGGCTTTCTATTCTCTTAGGTTGATTCATATATCTGTTTTTATGCCAGTACATGTTATTTTGATGACTATGGACTTATAGCATAGTTTGATGTTAGGGAGCATGATTCCTCCAACTTGTTCTTCTTTATCATGATTGTTGTTGCTTCTTGGGGTTTTTTATGGTTCCACATAAATTTCTGATATATTTGTTCTACTTCTGTAAAATACATCATTGGTATCTTGATAGTAATTGCACTGAATCTAGATCACTTTAGGTAATATGGACATGTTAATGATGTTGAATTTTCCTGTCTATGAAAATGGCATATGTTTCTACTTACATGTAACACCTTCAATTTCTTCACTGTTTTATAATTTTTAAAGTACAAGTGTTTTACATTCTTGGTTAAGTTTATTCCTAAGTATTATTCTTTCTAAAGCAATTGTAAATGGGATCATTTTCTTAATTTCCCCTTCTGATAGTTCATTTTTAGCATATAAAGTCCAACTGATTTCTGGATTAATTTTGTAATCTGCTATGTTACTGAATTCATTTATCAGTTCTAATAGTTTCTTGGTGAAATTTTTAGTGTTTTCTATCTGGATTATCATGTCATCAGAAATTTATGAGAGTTTTACTTCTTCCTTTGCAATTTGGATGCTTTTTATTTTTATTTATTATCTTATTGCTTTGGCTAGAACTGTCAGTACTATGTGGAATAAGATTGGTGGAACAGACATTCATGTTTTGTTCCTAATCTTAAGGGGATAGCTTGTAGTTTTTGCCTATTGAGTATAATACTGGCAGTGGGTTTGTCATGTATGGCCTTTGTTATGTTTACATACGTTCCCTCTACTTCCAATTTGCTGAGAGTTTTTTATCATAAATGGCTGTTGTATTTTATCAAATGATTATCTATTGATCTGATCATGTAGTTTTTATCCTTCATTTTATTTATATGGCATATCATGTTTATTGGTTTATAGATGTTTTACCAACCTTGCATCCACAGAAGAAATCCCTCTAGAATATATTGTATTCACTTAATGTATTGCTGGTTCTGGTTTCATAATATTTTGTTGAGTATTTTATCTATATTTATTAGAGTTATTGGCCTACTTTATCTCTGTAGTATTGTATCTGGCTTTTGAATTAAGACATTGCTGGTCTTTAAAATGAGCTTGGGATTGTTGCCTTCTTTTGCATTTTTTGAAAGAGTTTGAGAAGGAGAGGCATTAGATCTTCTTGGAATGTTTGGTAAAATTCACCTGTGGAGCCATCACCCCCAGGGTTTCTGTTTGTTGGGAGTTTTTTGATTACTGTTTCAAAATCACTATTGTAATCTGTCCATCTAGATCTCTCATTTTACTTGATTTAGTTTTGGAAGATTGTATGTTTCTAAAAATATATCCAGTTTGGTCAGATTGTCCAGTTTTCTCTCATATAGTTGTTCATAATATTTTTTTACAGTTCTTTGTATTTCTTTGGTGTCAGTTGTTAGTTCTCTTCTTCCATTTCTAATTTTACTTATTTGGATTCTTTATGTTTTTATCTTGATAAGTCTGGTTCAAGTTTAGTCAATATTGTTTATCTTTCAAGGAACCAGCTGCTAGACTCATGTTCTTTTGTATTGTTTTCTTAGATTATATTTGTTTATTTATGCTTTGATCATTATTATTTCCTTCACTACTCACCTTAGACTTTATTTGTTGGCCTTTTTCAAGTTCCTTTAAGTTTATAAGTAGATTGGGTTGTTTTTTTGTTAGCTTTTTCCTGTTTCTTGAGATAGGCCTATAATGCTATAAATTTCCCTTTTAGGACAGCTTTCCCTGTGTTCCACAGTCTGGGTTGTTGTGTTTTCATTTTCATTTTTGCAAGGTATATTTCAATTTCTTCCTTGATTTTACTGTTGACGCATTCATTGTTTAACGAAATGTTACTTATCTTCCTTTTTTTGTGTATTTTAGTTTTTTGTTTGTGATTGATATCTATTTCATAACACACTGGGAGAAAATGCTTGATATAATTTTAATCTTTTTAACTTTATTGAAACTTGTTTTGTGGCCTAACATGTGGCTTATCCAAGAATACTTTCCATGTGTACTTAAAAAGATTGTATATTTTGCTGCTTTGGGGTAAAATGCTTTGAAGACATCAATTAAATTGATTTGCTCTGGTGTGTAATTTAAGGCTACTTTCTCTTTCTTGATTTTCTGTCTAGAAAATCTATCAATTGATGTCAATATGGTGGTAAATCTCCTACTATGACTGTATTTCTGTAAATCTTTCCATTTATGTTCATCATGATTTGTTTACATATTTTGGTGCTCCTATGGTGGATACATAAATGTTTACTAAGGTATATTCTCTTGTTTAATTATTCCTTGTATCATTATGTAGTGTTCTTCTTTGTCTCCTACTCTAGCCTTGGTTTTAAAGTCTATTTTGTCAAATATACATATTGCTCTCCTAGGTTTTCTTTTCCTTTCCATTCATATGAAATATCTTTTTATATCCTTTTATTTTTAGTTGGTGTGTATCTTTTGTTCTGAAGAAGATCTCTCAAAGAACAGCATATATATGGATCTTGTTTTTTATTCATTCAGCTACCCTATGTCTTTGATTGGAGTGTTTGAGCCATTTACATTTAAAGTGATTATTTGTAGATATGTTTTATTTCCATTTTATTTTTCTTAACTATGTTCCTCTGTTGTCATTGTCATCTTCTTCTTCTCCTCCTCCTCCTCCTCTTTCTCTTCCTCCTCCACCTGTTCCTTTTTCCTCAAGCAAGCCCTTTAACATTTGTTTTAATATTGGTTTGGTGTTAACAAACTCTTTTACCTTTTTCTTGTTTGAGAAGCTCTTTATTTTTCCTTAAATTTTAAATGATAGGCTTCTGGGTAAAATAGCCTTTATTTAGGTCCTTGCTTTTCATCACTTTGAATATTTCATGCCAATTCTTTCTGGCCTGAAATGTTTCTGTTGATAATTCAGATGAGATTCTTATGGGAGCTCACCTGTACTGTCTTTTTCTTGCAACTTTTAAGATTCTCTCTTTCTCTTTAAGCTTTTCCATTTTAATTATGATTTGTCTTATTGTGGGGCTCTTTGGATACAGCTTGTTTAGGACTCTGCACTTCCAGGACTTCTGTGTCTTTTTCCTTCACTAGGTTAGGGAAGTTTTTGGTCATTATTTCTTCATGTAGGATCTCAGTCCCTTGTTTTCTCTCTTCTCCTTCTGGCATATCAATAATGCAGATTTTTTAGCTTCATGTTGTCACATATGTCCCTTAAACTATATTTTCCTGCTCTTATTGGGTGTCTTTTTTCTACATTTTCTTCCACATCACTGATGCAATCTTATGCTTCATCTAACCTACTGTTTATTGCTTCCAGTGTCTTTTTTATTTGACATATTGCATTCTTTATTTCTGACTGGTCCTTTATTATGCTTTCTATATAATTTTTATTCTATTGGGCATCCTTATAATCATTACTTTAAACTGTATATCTGATAAATTGTTTGTCTCCACTTCATTTAGTTCTTCTTCTGGGAATTCTCTTCTTTCAAATGGGGCTTGCTTCTTTGTCTTCCCATTTTGACTGCCCTTTTGTCTTAATTTCTATATATTATGTAGATCTGCAAAGACTCCAGGGCAGGCTTATGCCAGACCTAACATACTGCATGATACTTTTCCTGGGAAACCTATTTGGAGCCTTCAATGATCTGCAGCCTATGGCTCCCTTTGCTGGGTCTGTGTGGATGAGGAACAGGCCAACCTGTGTACCACAGCTGGCATTTACCAGCACCAGGTCCAGGAGAGTGTCAGCCAAAGTCTCAGAGCAACCAAAGATCTGCCTCTGCCTACAGGCTGCCTGTTAGTCTAGTAACTGAAAGAGCCTTCTGCTGTACTCCTCAGTAGAGTTAAGCTTAATGGAATGGGGCAAGAGGAATTTCTGCATGTGTGTTATTGCTTCTCCCCTGGTTGAAGTTACATGGAGGGGAGTGCTCAGCTCAAGAAAGATGGCTTCTGAATTATGGGAAATAGTTGAATACAGGGATCATAGCAGCTGGCCCTTCAGCTCCCTCCCCAGAGTCACCAACTTCAGAATCTGCTCATGTAGCTATAGTCCACTCTGCCCTCCCTTCACTGGAGTCTATTGTAAGTGGATGCAAATAAAATTTTCTGTGTTAGCCTTTTAAGAAGATGGCTGCATCTCTAGCCATCTCTCCCCAGAAGACAAAAACTCCACTGCTTTGCACAGCCAGATGTTATTTGGGAAAATTTCCTGGTTCTGGTGCTCTTGATTGGAGAGCCTGGCTTGGGGTTTAGAACCCACTTTTCTCAGGAGGAACCACCTGGCTGTTGAAACATCCCACTGGTACTTCAATTGCCACGCTTGATACCTCAGCCAGGCTTCTTGTACTTCCATCCTTCCTACCAGTCTTGATGTGGAAATGTTTCTTCTGTAAGTCCTTGGTCGTAAGGCTTCTCTCCAACCTATCTTCAGTTGGTTAATTAGGATAATTTTTCTATAACTTAGTTGTAATTCAGTTTGGTCCTGGGAGGAGATTAGTATAGCTTCCACTTACTCTGCCACCACCTTGATTCTTACATTGTAGCTCCTGTTTTCAGCACAATTAACCCTTGAACAGCACAGTTTAAACTAAAGTTTTTTTTTAGAATTCACCTCAAAACTCTTTCAATTTCTACCTGTTACTCAGATCCAAAGCCCCTTCCACAGTTTTAGGTATTTGTTTCTGCAGTACCCCAGTAGTGTACCAAACTATCTATTAGTCAACTTGTGCTACAATAACAGAACCACAGACTGGGTGGTTGAAATGACAGATATTTATTTTGTTACAGTTTTGGGGGATGTAAATACAAAATTCAAGCATAGTTGGTTTCTGATGAGGTCTTTCTTCCTCGCTGGTAGATGGCCAACCTTTCACTGTGTCCTCACATGATCTTTCATCTGTGTACTCTTAGAGAGAAGAGTGATCTCTTTTCCTTTTCTTGTAAGGACACCAGTCCTATTACATTAAAACCTCACCCTTATGATCTCATTTAATTTTAATTATCTCATTCAGGCTCTGTCTCCAAACACAGTAATTGGTATTTAAGTATTCAATATGTAAATTTTGGTGGGACAAAATTCAGTCTTTAAGAGAAAGAAATCAAACATGCATTACACATTTTTGTGATAAAATATTTTTTCACTAAACCAAAAGAGGGCAATAATAAAAGAAATGAGAAACAAAAAATTGTAAGTCAAGATATACACAAAACAAATAATAAAATTAATGGAAAATTGTCAAATAATAATTGGAGACATTAATAATCCCATTCAATAATTGATCAAATAATCAGCAGAAGATCAAAAAGAAAACAGAGGACTTGAATAACACTGTAACTCAATTTCCCCTTATAGATATATAGAGAACATTCCACTCAACAACTGCAAAACAAACATTTTTCTAAACATACATGGAACATTCTCCAGGAAAGGACATATGTTAGGGAAGAAATCAAATCTTAATAAGGTTTCAAATATTTAAATCATACAAAGTTGTTAATATTTTTGCTATCACAAGGTAATGAAACTAGAAATCTATATCACAAGAAAAACTGGAAAATTCAGAAATATATGGAAGTTAAACAATACAACACTATAATACACTAGGTCCAAGAATAAAACATAAAAGAAATTGAAAATAATTTGAGATGAGTAAAAATGAAAATAAAACATACCAATATTTGTGGAATACAGTGTTCAGAGGGAAATTTATAGCCATAAATACCTATATTAAAAAGAAATACTTCACATCAATAACTTATCTTCATACCCGAATAAATCAGAAAAAGAATAGCAAATTGTATCCAACAATAGGAGGAAGGAAATAATAAATATTAGAGTGCCTGAATATAAAAAATTGTAAAAATTGTAAAAAATTATAAAATCAATGAAACTGAAAGTTGATTTTTTGAAAACATCAACAAATGTAACTAGATTTACTATGAAAATAGATTAAAGACTCAAATTACTAAAATCATAAATGAAGATGGAGACATTACTACTGATTACATGCAATAAACTAGATTATACCAGAAAACTATAAACAATGTATACAGTTTGATTGGATAGATAAATTCAACAAATATCTAGAAACACACAATCTAGCAAAACTGAAATATGAAGAAATGGAAAATCTGAAAAAGATCTATAACTACTAAGCAAATTGAATCAGCCATCAAAAATTTTCTTAATATGACAGGCCTTAAACCAAATGATTTCACTGATAATTTATACAAAACATATAAAAATAACACCAATTATATTCATACACTTCCAAGTAATTAAAGAGTGAGAACACTTCCCTACCAATTCTATGGCGCTACCATTATCTTGATACTAAGACCAGACAAAACACTACAATAAATAAAACTACAGACCAAAATTACTTAATAATAATATTAATGCAGAAATGTCAACAAAATATTAGTAAGCAAAATATAACAATTTATTAAAAGAATTGTACACTATGAACAAATATGACTTAACCTCATAATGCAAAGATCATTCAACCTGAGAAAATAAATCAATGTACTACTTTACTAGAATGAAAAGAGAAAGACCTACATGATCATTACAATTGATGCACAAAAGCATTTCACAAATTTAACACCCTTAAATGATAAAAAAACTAAAAAGCTAAGAATATAAAGTTCTTAACATGATATAAAACCATATAAAAATTTGTAATTTTCATCATCTTCCTAATGAAGACTTAAAGTTTTCTTGCTAAGATCAAGAACAAGGCAATGACATTTGAATTCACCATTGCTATTCAATATAGTATTGAAATTTTAGTCAAAGTAATTAGATAAGAAAATAAATAAAATAAATAAAAAATGAAATTGAAGAATTAAGATGATCTCTATTTTCAATGAACATATCTTTTTTGAAAGATTTTTATTTATCTATTTTTAGACAGGGAGGAAGGGAGGGAGAAAGAGTGGGAGAAAAATATCAATGTGTGGTTGCCTCTTGTGCCCTGTGCCCCCATGGGGCATCTGGCCCACAACCCAGGCATGTGCCCTGACTGGGAATTGAACAGGTGACCCTTTGGTTCACAGGCAATCACTTAATCCAATGAGACACACCAGCCAGGACCCAATGAATATATCTTATAGGCAAAAAAAATCGCAAGGAATATACACACACACACTTAGAGTTAATAAATAAATTCAGCAAAGTAACAGGGTACAAGATGAATACACACAAAAATTGTATTTTGTTTTGTTTCTATACACCAGTAGTAAACAATCTAAAGAAGAAAGTTAGAACAGTATCTAAATCAATAATAAACTTAAGTGAGGATATGTTCAGGGGTTGAAATACTTAATTTCCTAACATTTCAATATTACCTAAAACAACTGAAAGATACAATTTCTATAAAAATTTCAATGCTTTTTTCTTGCAGAAATAAAAAGGATAATTATCAAATTCTTATGAAATTACAAGGGGTCCCAAATAGTCAAAACAATTTTTAAAATAAACAAACTTAGAGAACTGATATTTTTCAATTTCAAATCTTACCACAAAGCTATTTTATCCAAACATTGTGGTACTAGCATAATGGTAGATACATAAGATAAATGGAATAAAATTAAAGGTCCAGAAATAAAGTTATATATTCATGGTCAACTACATTTCACAAACTATGCCAAAACCACTCAATGAGGAAGGAATAATCCCTTTAACAAGACAACTACATAACCACATGCAAAAAAAATGAAGTTGTACCTCACACAATATACAAAATTAACTCAAATCATAAATCTTCTCAAAGAAACATATGATAAATCATCAAGATCTTGGATTTGGCAATGTGCTTAAATATGACACCAAATGAATGAACAGCAAAAGAAAAATACTTCAATTAGACATTTTAAAATTTCTGTGCATCAAAAAATATATTCCTTCTCTGGCTGCTCCCCTAAAAGCAGCACTGCAGCACAACAAGAAGGGTTGCCCAGCCCAGGTGAATACCTAAGACTCCACCCGCTTATAACTTAACAGGTGCCCTGAACAAAGAAATAGAGCCAAAATGAAAGAACAGAGCAAAACCTCAGAAAGAGAGCAAGCAATGAGGAGATAGCCAACCTATCTGATGGAGAATTTAAAGCCCTGGTAATCAAAATGCTCACAGAACTGATTGAGCTTGGTTGAAAAATGAAAGAACAAATGAAAATACCCAAAATGAAATAAAGCAAAATATTCAGGGAACCAACAGTGACAAGAAGGAAATCAGGATTCAAAGTAACAATTTGGAACAAAAGGAAGAAATAAACATCCAACTGGAACCGAATGAAGAAACGAGAATCCAAAAAAAATGAAGAGAGACTTTTGAATCTTCGAGACAACTTGAAATGTTCCAGTACCTGAATTATAGGGGTGTCAGAAGGAGAAGAACAACAGAAAGAAATTGAAAACTTATTTGAACAAATAATGAAGGAAAAATTTCCCAATCTGGTGAAGGACATAGACTTCCAGGAAGCCCAGGAAGCCCAGAGAGTCCAAAAGAAGTTGGACCCAAATGAACACAACAAGGCACATCATTATTAAACCCAAGATTAAAGACAAAGAGAAAATTCTAAAAGCAGCAAGAGGAAAGAAAAGAGTTACCTACAAAGGAGTACCCATAAGGCTATCAGCTGATTTCTCAAAAGAAACCATACAGGCAAGAAGGGGCTGGAAAGAAGTATTTGAAGTCATGAAAGGCAAGGATCTACATCCAAGATTGCTCAATCCAGCAAAGCTTTCATTTAGAATGGAAGGGCAGACAAAGTCCTTCCCAGATAAGGTGAAGTTAAAGGAGTTCATCCTCACCACACCATTGTTATATGAAATGCTAAAAAGACTTATCTAAGAAAAAGAAGATAAAAAATATGAAGAGTAAAATGACAACAAACTTGCAACTATCAACAAATGAACCTAAAAAAATAAGAAAGAAAGGAAAATGATGAAACAAAAACTAAGCAAACAACTAGAACAGGAACAGAATCAGAGAAATGGACATCACATAGAGGGTTTTCAATGGGGAGGAGGAAGGGAGGAATAGGAGGGAAAAGGTGGAGGGAATAAGAAGCATAATTGATAGGCATTAAATAGACAGGGAGAGATAAATGGTGTAGGAAACAGAGAACTCAAATAACTTCTACATATAACCCATGGACATGAACTAAGGAGGGCGTAATGTGGAGGGTTGGGAGGTGCAGGGTGGGGGGATAAAGGGGAAAAATTGGGGAAAACTGTAATAGCAAAATCAATAAAATATAAGTAAACAATATATATTCAATAAAGCAACCAATAGATGATAGGAATTATTTGCAAATCATATATCTGATTAGAGTCTTTATCCAGAAAATATAAAAACTTTTACAAGTCAAAAACAAAAAGACAAATTATCCAATTAAAAATGCACTGGAAACTTGAAAAGACATACCTTCAAAGAAGATGCAAAGGTCAAAAAAAAAGAAAGAAAAAGATGTTCAATACCATCAGTCTTTAGGAAAATGCAAATCAAAAGACCATGGAGGTACCACTTCACATACCTACTATTGTGTCTTAAGTAAGAAAAATAAATAGGTGTTGATATTTGAACAAATTGAAACACTTGTCCACTGCTGGTGTAAATGTAAAATGATCCAGCTCCTTGGAAAACAGTTTTGTGGCTCCTCAGAATGTTAAACATACAATAACCATATAAGCATGCAATTCAATCCCAGGTATATACCAAAAGAATTGATAACAGAGACTCAAACACGTACATGCATGTGCATGTTCATAAAAACTATTCAAAGTAGCCAAAAAGGTGATGAACAATGCAAACGTTCATCAACAAATAAATGGACTAATAAATCATCTTATATACATATGATTACAATAGAATGTTGTTTAGCCATAAAAAGGAGTAAATTACTGAAACATGCTACAATACAGGTTGTATATTATTAAAACTAGATGAAAGGAGCTGCATACAAGAGGTCACATTTTATATTATTCCTTTTACATGAAGTATACACAATAGATAAATTCATACAGACAGAATGCAGATTGGTAGTTGTCAGAGGCTGGGAAGAGTGTAGAAGTGGGGAGAACTGTTTAATGGGTAAGGGTTTTACTTTTGAAATGTTTTGGAGCTAGATAGAGGTGGTTGCAAACATTGTGAATGTAATAAATATCACTTAAATTTCCACCTTAAAATGGTTAATGTTATGTTATGCAAATTTCACCTCAATCAATTACTTTAAAAAAGAAACAAAGCCAATATTTGTATATGACACCACCACAGAGGAAAATTATTGACCCTAAAATACATTATTCATCTCTGTTGTACTTAAAAAAAATCATGATGGAGATATACAATTGGATAATTCCTGCATCACTTCTTGTTCTAAAAGTACAAGGGTTTAGTCATCACATACCATTTATCATAAGACAAGAAAAAAACTTGGCATTTGCTGGGCAATTGCATTTGATTCTAATTGATTGGTAGCCAAGTGATTAATTCTAGTGTTATTGTCATTGTCAGTACACGGAGGTCTATTCTAATAAGGTCTGCTCTTTATTCATTTTGAGTCTCATTTTTTTCTTTTGTAAAATGATAAAGCAGTTCAACTCAAATTAAGTTCTGATTAGTAGTATTCCAGGTATAGCGCTAAGTATAGAGTATATAAAGGTGAATAGCATATGATCTTCTCCATGCTAAAAGAGGAATAAACATGATCTGTAGACAATTGATATATAGTAGCAAGTACTGTCGGAGAACAGCTTCAAAGAGGAACATATCACCCACTCTGGGCATCGATAAAGTATCATGAAATCTCTCTTGAATCTATCTCTGAGCTGAGTCTAAAGGAATAAAAAAGAATTAGCTTCAGAGATTGTGAGGAGGATATCATTGAAAAGTTGCTGGAAACTGTTGGTAAGGTTGAGTGTCAGGCAAAAAAAGAAGCTAGATCTCTTCCACATACATCTCTCTGAAAGTGTATTATTGCCATTCTTCTGATGAAGACCCCAGCTTGTGCGGTCTGCCATGTTGTGGATGAAGCATGAGAAATTCACAGGGATTACTGAGTCCTGTGGAGGAAAAGGGACAGCATGGCTTCTCTCTCAAGAGGAGAAAAAGCCTCAGTCCTTGCCTTGACCAGCCTTTATTTCTTTTCTGGGCACATTACATGATGGTCCTCATTTACTATG
Source organism: Anoura caudifer (assembly GCA_004027475.1). Classification (NCBI taxonomy): domain Eukaryota; kingdom Metazoa; phylum Chordata; class Mammalia; order Chiroptera; family Phyllostomidae; genus Anoura; species Anoura caudifer. The sequence continues at coordinate 229,891 of PVKU01001888.1, read as the reverse complement.
CACAGGTTTGCTTTAAGTGGTTACCTTTTACAGAAAACAAAAGAGAGGATGTCACTAATCACATCACAGAAGGCTATTTGCAAATGCAAAGGGAAAAGTGATTGAACCATTTACACTCAATACTGGGGAGGTTTAGCACAGACTTTAGGAAGTTACAGTAGGCACTTGCTGCCTCAATTCAGGGTGAGGGAGTTTTAGCAAAAGCAGGTCTCAAAGCCTTGGACTTACAGGCCTTAGAACAATGCAGGCCTGATTCCCCACAGGAGAACCTATCCGTGTGCATGGGTCCTGTGCATCTCCAAGTGAGAGCTGGGCCCATGCCATGCAGAATGGTCTCCTATACTCCTCCCAGCCCTACCTACAAAATCATATGTTAAAAATTGGTCAAGAGCCCTGTCTGGGTGGCTCAGTTGGAGCATTGTCCCAATCATAAAAAATTTACAGGCTCGATTCCCCATCAGGGCACATACCTAACATACCTAGGTTGCAGGTTCAATCTCCAGCTGGGGGTGTGTACAGGAGGCAACTGATAGATATTTCTCTCTCACATTGATGTTCTCTCTCTCTCTTTTTCTCTCTCTCTCTCCCTCCCTTCCTTTCTCTATAAAATCAATGATTTAAAAAATATCCTCAGGTGAGTATTTTTTTTAATTGTCAAGAATTGGAATCTAGGCCTTAGTCCATGATGTGGTTCACAGAACATGTGAACTCCTGAAGCACACCTGAGGTTAGTTGCAAAACATTTCTTTACCACTAGATAACAATAGGCAGGGACATTTACTTACCCACTAATTGTGAAATTAACCACCACCAGAGGCTGAAAAATCAGCAGTCTTCTACAGTGAATCAAAGCAACTATAGGAGCTGTTGCAACAGCAGTTGTTGATCATAAATGGAGTACTTAGTGTTTTAACATTTACCATCTCAATACATCATCAATAGATATGTCACGTTCCCATGAGATTAACACTAACATTGCACATTTCATATTTCCACTTTAGAGAAAGGAAAATTAAAACTAGAAGAAGACAACATAAATTCCACAACTAATAAATATAAACTAGAGTTGTCTGTTTAGAATTCAAAATGCTTTCCACTCTGAAACACAGCAGGACTCTTCAAACGGAGCTGACAATCAGGATCAATGAGGAAAGTCAAAAAATTCTAAGGAACAAGGAAAAAAGTTAAAAATACATCAACATTTACATGAGCACCCAAATAAATGAAGCAAGAATAAATCTAACAAAATATGTATAAGATCTACCTGAGGAAAGCTATATAACCCTGATGAAAGGAATAAAAACAAATACCTAAATAAATAGATATCCAAGTTCATGTGTGGATAGGCAAGGAAGACTCAATATTGTCAAAATATCAGTTCTTCTCAACTTGATCTATAGATTCAATGAAATTCCAATCAAAATCTCAGAAAATTATTTTTTGAATATTCTAAAGGTTATATGGAAAAGCAGAAGACCCAGAATAGCTAACAAAAATTAAAGGAGAAAAACAAAGTTGGAGGACTGATATTACTTGACTTCAAGCCTTGCTGTATAGCTGTGGCAATAAAGAATGGGGCACTGGTGAAACAGGCAAACAGATCAATGAGAAAGAATAGACAGCCTGGAAACGGAGCCACATAAATGTACTCTCCTGATCTTTGGCAAAGGTGTAAAGGTGATATAATTGATAAAAGACAGTCTTTCGAAAAAACATGCTGGAACAACTGGATATACACATGCAAAAATACATCTAGACACCAGCCTTTTACCCTTAATGAAAATAAATACAAAATGAATCACCTAAGTATAAAATAAAACTGCTACAAAACTCCTAGATGATAACATAGGGGATAGATAGATAATACAGATGACCTAAGGTACAATTATGACTTTTTAGATAAAACAACAAAGGCAAAATCAGTAAAAGAAATAGTTGATATGCTGGAATGAAATGAAAAATTTATGCTCTGCAGAAAACATTGCCCAAAGCATGAAAAGACAAGCCACAGACTGGGAGGAAATACTTTCAAAATACTTATCTGATAAAGAACTTTTATCCAAAAGATAAAAAAGAAGTCTCAACACTTAACAATAAGAAACAACAACCTGATTAAAAAATAGGCCAATGACCTTAAAAGACACCTCACCAAAGAAGGTAAACTGGTGGTAAATAAATATATGAAAAGATGTTCCCTCAACATTATATATCATCAGGAAATGCAAATTAAAATAAAAATGTAATGCCATTACACATCTACTAGAAGTGCCAAACTTTAGAACACAGACAACACTAAATACCATTAAGGATCTGGAATAATAGGGACTCTTTTTCATTGTTGGTGAGAATGCAAAATGGTGCAGCCACTTTGGAAAATAGGTTGACACTTTCTTAAAAAAACTAAATACACTCTCACCATACAATCAAACAATCACATTTTTTGATATTTCCCCCAAAGGAATCAAAAACGTATGTCCACACAAAAACCTGCACACAGATGTTTATGTTGCTTTATTAATAATTGGCCAAACTTGGAAGCAACCAAAATGTTCTTTAGTAAACTAGTACATCCAGACAATGAAATATTATTAAGCAATAAAAAATGAGCTATCAAACCATGAAAGGGCATGAAGGAGATGTTTAATGCTATTACTAATTGAGAGAAGATTAATTAGAAAGGGTTACTTACTGTTTGATTCCAATTATATAACATTCTGGAAAAGGCAAAACTATGAAGACAGTAAAAAGATCAGTGATTGTTACAGGTTAGTGGGGAGTGAGGGATGGACTGATGAAGCACAGAGGATTTTTAGGGCAGTAAAACTAGTCTATATGGTACCATAATGGTGGACATATGTTATTATATATTTGTGCAAATCCATTGAAATTACACCAAAGATGAACACTAATGTAAACTGTGGGGCCTAGGTGCTGATATTTCAGTGTAGGTTCATCCCTCTCCCCTCTGGTGGGGTATGCTAATAATAGATGTTAATGAGACTATGCATGTGTGGGTGAGTTGAGTATATTGAGAATAAATTTGACTCAGGTTTGTTGTGAACCTAAAACTGCTCTTGAAAAATAAGTCTACTAAAAAAAAAAGGTTTTTGAAACCTTTCCAAGATTTACTGAATCAGAATCCTTGCTATGGAGCCCTAGATTCTGCAATTTATAAAGAATTTTATGATTCTGATGATCACTCTGGTTTTGAAATAACAGGCCAAAATTGCAATGGAAGCCTAATGTAATCAATTAAAGTTATGAACTGTTCAAGTAAAAAATTGTATGAGGAAACTGAGACATTGTGAAAGATGAGAGCTTAAAGAAAATAGATCCCCAAAATCTCATTATTCATTTACATTTGTATCCAAGTCGTGTTCAGTAGGTACAGGCCAAATGACATCCTTCTCAAATAACCAGTGTTATTTAAAAACAAGAAAATATGATGCTGATGCTATTGCTCTATGGACCACACTGAGTAGCAAGGTTGTAAATTGTCAGCTCATGGAGGACAGGGTTCTTTTTGTTTCAGTTGCTTGGGTATATATCTAGTACATATCACAATTTCTGGAACACAGTGGGTGCTCATCATGTGTTGGTTGAATGAATAAAATCTCCCCTGTCTCTAGTCTGATGAAGGCCTTTTGTTTGTGCTTTTCCTAACTTCTGTGATATGATACATTTTTCCTGGCATTTGCAATAGCCTACTGAAGTAGAGCTTTTGCTTTTTTATTCCTACTTTCACTAAAGATAAATTGATTAAGATCAGGGTCTATATAATTTTCTACACGTTTTTCAGTACTTAGGATAGTACTTGGAACATAAAAGACACTTAAAAATGTATCTCAAATAAATAAATGACTTGGAAGCTGCAACTGATTTTTTATCAACTTGTATATTCTAACTCTAAGTATAATCGCACATACTCAGGAGACTGGAGGAAGAGGTGCACACTAAAGGCAAAAGAGGAACGGGTGTCTGGGAAGACAGTCTGGAACAGAAATTCATGTACAGTATCATCATCCTTAGATCAGAGGAGCTCAAAGGACTTGGCAAATGAGGAAATGTCTGTACAGAAGTAGACTCAGTACATTATTAGTTGTTATTTTCAATTGGTACTTTTTGTCATGAAAACAGCTAATCTGCCATGTCAGAAAATTTTAGGCCATCTTCAAGGTCAATACACCTTCCCAGACCTGGCACTGAATAGAGTCTGGCAAGTCTGGCTTCTTAAAGTGAATTAGGTGAACTCCAAAGAGAGACTGGTGTCCTGGCTGTATTCCTGATTCTTATACCTAAAGCCTTGGTGATATTTCTCTGAAGACAGCCACCTCTTTTGTTCCTCTTTGGATTTGAGTCTAGCTTCCTGATATGAGTCTTTTGCACTATTTCATACACTTCCATTGCCCATACCTGTCCTGCTACAACCATTAGCTGTTTATCATCATCACCTTAACTATATTCTGGTAGGTATGACATAAATGAAACCTGTGGCCAAAGTCAAGGGTCAATTACTTAAGATTGCTTCAATTCAAACCCTTCCCTGTAAAAACGGGTTTATGTTGACAAGCTATCTCAGCCTTTTCCAGAAACTCAGAAAGACATAGCTGTCCATGCAGGCCTTTCTCCCCTGGCCTTTCTCTCTGAACTACTATAGGCTTCCTCATCTCACACATGGTGGGTGGATACAGCTATCATTTTTACAAGAACAAAGAAAAAGAGTAGTGATATAAATTTGAGGGTACTTTTTCATATCCATTGTAAAAAATGGGGAATGGTCTGAAATTTTGCCTGGAAAGATGTGAACAAGAGTTAAAAAACATCGTTTCTTGTTCTATGAGTTTAGAGTTTCACATTTTAATGTTTAATACACTGGTAGCTGTATGCACTGTAGATATGTAACTATATCCATGAATATACAAATAATCTATGTAGTACACAAATCTCTGTATCTAGGTATAGATAGATATTTTAAACTTATATAGAAAATTCTTTGTAAGACTGGAATGAGATATTTCTGTTGGTAATCAACTTAGTTGCTCTGCAAGGAAAGCTGTCTTCCCTGGCTTATGTGCTAACTTCCCTTGTGTTGGACAACTCCTAGAGTCTTTCATTTGATCCCATTTAAGAATGGAAGAGGATTTTTTGAAATGACTTTTGAAATGTTCCTGAAATGTCTCCTAGTCAGGGGTGTCCAACCCGTGGCCCATGGCCACATGAGGCCCAGGGTGGCTATGAATGGAGCACAACAAAAAATTGTAAATTTGCTTAAAACTTTTTTCATTGGTCTTTGTGTATTTAATGTGTGGCCCAGGACAACTGTCTTCTAGTGTGACCCAAAGATGCCAAAAGGTTGGTAAACCCTGTGACCCATCACCTGAAAAGCCAGAACCAGGCACCCCCCAGGTCCATAGGAGGCACTGGAAGAATACCTCTTTACTCTCAGTGAAAAGCTCAAGAAACCATTCCAACAAAGTCTGTGAAGACAAAAACACCCCACCCTTCCTCTCTTTAGGACTTCCAGCTGCTCCATCTGAAAACTTGATTGTCTGAGACCCTCCCAGTGCCCCCATTCACTGCTTCCTGCCTGAGTCACAGAAGTTAGAATCGAAAATGACCCTAAGGGAAGCACACCCTTTTTCCGGGGGTAAGGAAGTAGGAGTGACAGGATTCACTGCATCTGACAGAGATCTTGATGTCACCAGGCACTGGCCCAGAGCCCAGGCTGGATCACAGTTCCACAGTCCCTGGTTCCTGCACACCCATTCTGCTAGCCAGGGCACTGTCCCCAGCACACGCCCCAGCACCACTTTCCTCTGACGTTCACTCCTGAGCTCTAACGATCGCCTCCTCCCGCCGCCCTTATAAAGGGGACTTTTGTCAATATTGAGATAGATCACCGCCTCGCTGAGTTCCAGGCTCCCTCCTCCCGCTCCCACATCTATCCACTCCGCCAGCGCCCTGGTTCTTGGGGAAGCTAGGCAAGGAGCTGCAGGGGGATTCTTACCCCAGGGCCTGGACCTGCCCCCGCCCCTTTACACACACACACACACACACACACACACACACACACACACACACACACACCACACGCGCGCGCGCGCGTGCGCACCACTGCACCTTTTCAGCCCCCCGGCCACCGCAGTTCCCCGGGGTGGCGGTCCCAGGAGCAGACAAACTGGTGGAGTGCCTCTTCGTGTTGCGATCACCCCAGGTAGGAGCAGAGCAGGGGAATCCCCGGTGCATCCGGACTGCACTCCCGGACACTGTAGGCACGGAAAGGGGTATTTTTCAGAGCTGACGGATATGACTGTCTCCTTCCTCATAGGTACATGCGGGCTATCCGCTTCCTGGCACTCATGGTTCTCCAGTGCGAGGGGCTGGAAAGTCTGGTTACAGGAGAGACAAAGTCCTTGCACTGGAGAGATGGGAAGGGGAGCTCAGGGGATAGCAGGGCTGGGGACGAGAAAGAACTTCCCGGTTGGTTGCTCACAAAGGCAGAGCTCATCAAGCCCACCGGGGTTTCGTTTGCTTACCCCGCAATCCGAGGGAGGCTAGCTCTTTTGCCTAAGGTCTCAATAACCACCTGCGCGCACAAATATTAGTTTTCCCCAGAAACCTGCTTATGGAACTGGGTACATGAAATAGCCGAGATCTCAAGGAGGGTGGGGGGATAAAGAAAAAGTGAAGGCGTTAGAACTTGACATCCCTCTTCTAAGAGACTTGGTTTTAATACTTTGACCCTCTTTTATGGTTTTAAGGAGTTGTGTATCTTTAAATCGTTTCCTTATATATACCATCGAGGGGATAGGGAAGAAATGAGAGGAACAAAGGACAGAGGATAGGGAAGACTGATCAAGATGTTAAACATAACATCTCTAGTTGCTACAGAAAGAAACGTGAATCACAGGCACTTGTTGAAAATTGCAGTTGATGTGTTTTTGGAATGGATTTTTTTTTAAGTTTTTGTTTTGTTTGTTTACTTTGTGTGTGTTTTGTAGATATTTTCACTGCAACTTACTTTTGAAACATTTCCTGAAACTGTTTGAAAGAACTGGTAAAAAAATGAATGAATAAATGAATCTGTTAGAATTCTCAGAGTAGCCTTTTTATGATACACTACCTTACTGAATAATTCTAGATTGAACAGTGTTAGTTCAAAAAAAAAAAAAAAAACAAACAAATACAGGCATATTCTTTATAAGCACTTTCTTGACTGAATTGCTGAGTTAAAATACAAGAAAAAGTTAATTTTATATTGAAAGAATTTATCAAACACAAAATGATTATGATTATATTTGTTACAAAGCATTCTAATTTTTTGAATGCTCAAAACAATTCTATATTGTTAAATAGAATAATATAATAGACACTTGTTGGTAACTGCCAGTTTCATATGTGATTTTGATGTACTTTTTCAAGTTGCAAATGATTTCTCATGAGCCAGCTGGTGTATTCCTCACCACCTATGTGTGCTTGGCTGGTTTATATTGCATTACTGTATTTTCTTCAGAAATCTTAATGAAGTAGCCAGCTGTGGAAGATTCCAGACCCCCAGATAAAAATGGCTTTCCATGTGGAAGGACTGATAGCTATCATCGTGTTCTACCTTCTAATATTGCTGGTGGGAATATGGGCTGCCTGGAGAACCAAGAACAGTGGCAGCACAGAAGAGCGCAGTGAGGCCATAATAGTTGGTGGTCGAGACATTGGTCTGCTGGTGGGTGGATTTACCATGACAGGTAGGTTGAGAGCTCAGCTCCATGCTGCCCTCCCTCTTTGACTTCTCAGAGTGACAAAGCAAATGCTACTCTGTCCTTTGAGGATTCTTTGTGTTCATTACACACAGACACACACACACACATGCATATACGTATATATATATAATTTTACATTTATTTAAAACAAAAATAGTTCAACTCCATAGTATCTGAACAAAGCAATTTTATAATTAATTAAACAGGATATTAATGAAACAAACCTGGGCTATCTGGGCTGTTTAGTGGGTGGAACCAGTAAAAACAAAGAGATGGTGGAAAGTACAAAAGGGTCTTAGTCTTACAAGTTTTGTATCAGTGTGATAAGGTCAGCATCTCATCTCATTTATTAATACAGGAATGAAGTTATGACTTTGCACTAAATGATGAGTATCAATGAACACAAACTAGTGATGGTTTTAAACAATAAATCAATATGGGGGCAACACAATTCCAAATTGATTGATGCCCTGCTTAGAAACCTAATTCTCTTATTTCATAAACTAATTTACTTACAGGAACACAATCACATGTTAGTAATTCACAGCACTGAAAGATAAAATTTCCAGGAACTTTAATATAAAAGGAAAAAAAAATCTATGGCATGCCTTATCAAGGAATCCCCAGCCACTATCTGTAGTTCTCTCCCATTTGAGCTTTCTCTGTGTCAGGAGGGGCTGATATTGCTATCTTCCTTTGTCCAGAGGTGGTTCTGTTTAAGATGTGAATTATTTTTCTTTTATATTTTTAGTCATTGAAAATATTTCTAAAAAACAATTTAAAATTATATTTGTAATATTATTGAATACATATTTACTAACAAAATATATTTCATTTTAGGGTCTTATTAGGTTTTTAAACATCAGCAACATAACCCATACTGAAAGGAACTCTGAGTGTTCATTGGAAAATATCCCATTATAACTCATATCCAAATGATGCTCAGTATTAGTCCTGAAGTGTTATTTTAAAATGATTTGCTTTCTGTGTGAAGTAACTTACCAATCCGATGTGTGAAGACTACATCCCTATTTGGCCAACTGAAATCTATGGTATTCTAAAATAATTTGTGCACTATAGATTTCTCTTTTAGATATTCACATTTTGTTAACTCTTAGACAAGTGTACATGGTTTCATTTGGTCTTTATGAATATCTTTATCTTTATATTTCAACACTGTGATTAAGTGAGCACAGAGTTCATAGTTAACAAAGACCAGAGTCAGGGCCAAACCCTGGACTTCTGAGAGCCACGCCCAGGGTCTCTCCGCAGTGTTAGCATGCTCAGTCTTCTAGCTGGTTTGTCTTCATCTCTTTATAAATGTACACAGTTGTGAAGAGGTCTTTTTTTTTTACCCTCTGTATATTTTTTCCAGTCACACATATGGCATAATTGTATTGTGCAAAATAATTTCTATGATGCCTAATATGCAAAATCAGATAAATACAAAAACACAAAGAATAAAATTCATTCACTGAAATTTTAGCATGGCTTTTCAGATGTTTTTTCTCTTAGTATCTACCTACTGATGGACAGTGAGCACAATTCTGCGTCTTTGTTTTCATTTTTCATTATAGTATTTCTTTTTTCTCCTAAAGATTCAAATCTGATATTTGAAGCAGATTAAAACATTGTGATTATATTTCCCTTAAGTTTCTTCTGTTACAAAGAAAATGAGAAAAAAAAAAAAAGCAAAACAAAGCTGGTTGATTTAACTCAAAAAACACTGAAGATAATAAATAAGCTGTTATATATCAAAGTAATTTGTTCATTGTAAATTATTATGTTTTACTACTCTAATGTAACATTCTATTCATTTTGCCCATCAAGATAATATTTTAGATTTGTTCTTTTGTCACTTAGAGTGATGTTTTCAATATAATAGGCTGTTTTTTAATATTCTATTCCATTTATTTTTCCTCTTTTTTAATTTTTATTGAATTTATTGGGTTGACATTGGTTAATAAAATTATATAGCTTTCAAGTGTACAATTCTATAATGCATCATCTGTATATTGTATCATGTATTTACCACACAAAGTTAAGTCTCCTTTCATCACCATTTATCCCCCCCTTTACCTTCTTCTACCTTCCCCTACCCCCATACTCTTATCTGTGTCTATGAGGATTTTTTCATTTTTTTCCTTAGTCCCATCACCTTTTAAACCCAGACCCCAAACCCCTCCCAACAGCTGTCAGTCTGTTCTCTGTATCTGTAAATCTGTTTCTATTTTGTTTTCCAGTTTATTTTGCTCATTAGATTCCACATATAAGTGAAATCCTATGGTATTGGTCTTTCTCTTACTGGTTTGTTATACTTACAGGCTGTTAAACTATATAGAAAAAAAATGAATTATAATGTTTTTAATAATGAGTCATGGTCTAGTTGTTTTAATTTTTTTTAATATCTCAGAACTGAAAATAATCTTGATCAATATCATATTTCATTTAAAATCTGAACCATATTATCTAACCCTTCTCAGATCATTGATTTTATATTTTTGATAAAGAATAAAAATTAAAAATAAAAACCATATAGTTTAAAAGAGTTTTCTTCTCATTTATGAACCTGACATGAAATATACAAACATGCAGAGCAAATTCTGTCCTATAAGGTACTAATTTGATAATGGAGGGACTGTAACCATAACAGGTACCTAAGTCTCCACTTCTATATTATAATATTTGTGATCATTCAGGCATCAATTTTCTTTTTGGACTAGGGAGAAGAGACCTATACAATGAAAAATGACTACTAATAAGCTTTCTGCTTGTAAGACCATCAGACCATTTACTTTTATGTAGTGAAACATTGCAGTTCCAGTTTCTAGCAGAAGCATGGAAGATGAAGACACAGATTTGGTGCCTGTGAGGATTTGCTTCTTCAGGTCTTAGTTATACACCCAGTGAGGCTGGGGTAGGGGAACCCTTTTTAAGATTTCAGCAGGGGCTTAGTCAGTCAAAACAAGACAAATACCACATGATCTCACTCATATGTGGAAGGTAATGAACAAAATAAACTGCTGGACACAATAAAATGAGAGACATGGATACATGGAACAGACTGACATATCTCGGGGGGGGGGAGGGGAGATGGGAAGAGATTAGCCAGAGGTCATGTATGCTTATATACATAGCTCATGGACACAGACAACAACATGGTGAAAGGCCAGGATAGGAGCTGGAGCTGGGTGGAGGGAGTAAAGGGAGGGAAAGGAGGACATCTATAATAGTGTCAACAATAAAAAAATAAAAATAAAAAAGTAAAATTTCAGCAGGGCTTAGAGTGAAAATGACAAATGATAGCATTTTTTTGTTAACACCCATGCCAAAGTTCCTATGAAGATGACAATGGCTCCTAATTATGTACTTGCCCACTTTAGGATTTTGTACAGAAACCTTCCATCTAAATATACTTAAAATTCCTTTGCAGAGAGGTCTTTTGATGTTAACCCTTTAAAAGTAGTATTAACTTCAAAATATTCTCTCTTCTTTGCTTTTTATTTTTTTAAACAGGTTTTTGGCATGTATGCAACAGAAAAGCTTGTTTTCAATAGTTTTTTATATTTATATATTCTGAAATTTTACTTACATTCTACGAGATTGTAGAAAAGTTTTCAAATTGGATGATATAGCTTAGAATTTAGTTTCATTCATATATAATAAGCTTCTTACCAATCTACATGTCTTATAATTTTACACAAATTCTACATAGGAATTATTTGAAATATTTTGACTATTAAAATATATAAATGGCAGAAATAAAAGTGTTCCATTAACTTTAGTTCTTCAGCAAGACTCAAATATTATATTGTAATATCAAAGAAAATGTTAAAGTTTGTATATCATCTTCAAACCTATTTAACCAAAATGTGGGTTTTGGGGGGATTCTTTTACATGCCTTTCAGCTATTATGCTACAGAAATTTTATTAAATAACATCTAAAATATTTATTATTTTCTATGAAATGTCAAATAGCTTACTAGAAGAGCCAGATTAGAACAAAGAATTGTAAGTGGATATGCATTCAACATGTTAAATTTTTCTGAATGCTAGTCTAGGTCCTAAGTGTATGCTGGATACTTGGGAAGAAAGTGAGAAAAAGTAATTTAAACTCACTTTAGTTAACCTTGGAGTAAGTGTCATCTCTCCCCTTCCTTCACTCTCTTAACAATTTAAAGTAGTAAACAACTTAGGTATGATTTGAAGTTACTTTATTAATAAAAAGTACACCCCTCCGCAACTACACATGTGCATGCATGTTCACACACACACACACTTCAAGGACAATAGTCATGATTAACATGATTAATCAATACAATTAAAACAGAAGAACCTCAAAATAAAGACATTTGACCCATGTTATGGAGGCTGGGGCAAAGTTGTAGTTTTACTGAAAATGTAAATAGTCACATACTATATTGCATATGATCTCAGACTTTATGATGTAATAATGTCATTTAAAAGTGTTGGTAAGTGACTAAATGGATTTAGAAGATATCCGGGGCAATCCTGTCCAAAAGAAATAAATTGAGAGACACAAATGTAATATTACATTTTCTACAAACTACTTTAGAAAACATAAAAAATAGTTGAATTGATGTAAATAAGGGAATGTATTTAACTCAATATGTTGCAAATGTTTTCATTTCACCATGTAATCCATACAAAAATATTATTGAGTCATCTTCCATTTAGTTTTCCAAATTAAGTCTTTTTTTAAAAGCTTTTAACATACTACATCTTTGAAATCCAGTGTGTAATTTATATCTGTAGAACAGCGCATCTGGACCAAACACATTTCAGGTACTCAAATAGCCACATGAGGCTAATAGCCATTGTGTTATAATGAGCAGGTCTAAGGTATTACAAGTATGAGAGTGTCTTTCCCTCACTTTTCATTCTATTTCAGCGACCTGGGTTGGAGGAGGTTACATCAATGGAACAGCTGAAGCAGTGTATGTACCAGATTATGGTCTAGCTTGGGCTCAGGCACCAATTGGATATTCTCTTAGTCTAATTTTAGGTAAGTGAAAGTTCAAATCTCGGTGACTGACTCAGTAAAGCACAAAGAATGGGAATACAAATAAAAAGTGAAATAACAAATAGAAAAATGTTACCAAAAATCTTAAGTAGCTGCTACCAGAAATTGGTAACACATGCTTAGAATATTCGATCTCTTGAAAATGCAATATGTTAAAAATTCCTTGATATTATGGCTGTCAGAACAGTAATTTTTTAACATTATGATTTTTTTCTTTAAAAAATGGTGTGGATATATCATTAAAAATGAATCACCTTGAAGTGTACCTGAATTTCTTTTTGTAAATCAAACTAATAAAAAGTCAAGAATTATGTATAATAAATAGAGTGTTACTAACTTATTTTTGTACTTAAAAATACTTTTATTAAATCCTGTGCTTACCCAAACTATCCAAATATTTGCTATGTTGCGTGATGCATGAAGGCATTTTAGTGAATGCTGTGCTGGTCCATGTTTTTCAATCTACATACCTCAGATACACCATTCAATTGTTCTTTGGATGCATACAATGACAAATATATTAAGAAATATACCTTTGGTTGCTAAACACTTCTTGGTTGTATATCCACATGATACTATTTCAGACTGGTTCTTTAACATACATAAGTGTTCTTAAAATTTTATTTCCCTTGAGAAATTATAGCTTAATAAAGAATATTACATTATGAATTTGTTATTTTCTCATAAACACTTGTTTCATTCCTTTTAGGTGGTCTGTTTTTTGCAAAACCTATGCGTTCCAAGGGATATGTGACCATGTTAGACCCATTTCAGCAGATCTATGGAAAACGCATGGGTGGCCTCCTCTTTATTCCTGCACTAATGGGAGAAATGTTCTGGGCAGCAGCCATCTTCTCAGCCTTAGGTAAGAACTAATAAAACATTGCTCTTCCTGAATCTCTGGCTAACTGAACATCAGATACACAACTTCACTTTCTTCAGTCAAAGGTCAGACCTCCCCAGCCCCTTCCACCAAGATTAATGCACCTCCCTGCTTACGGTTCTGCATGACTCCTATAGTCTCCATGTGGTAACCACACTTGTCCTTCTAAAATGCAAACTTTATTATGTCCCTTTCCTTTTTAAAACCAATCTTTTTAACCAGGCTCATAGGCTTCTCATTACTTAGCCTCCGATCCTCTCTTTATTGTTCCTCTCTCCTCCTTCCTTCTTTCATAACTGTAGTCCTTCTCTCTTGCCTCTGACACTTTCCAAGCCCTCTGCCTTGGACCCAGCTCTCTCCTCTTTCTCACATCTGCCTAGCTAACCAAGAACTGTCCTCTTCTCATAGATGCCACTTTCTCAAGAGCAGTCATCCTGAACTTCCTAATGCCTTTCCTATGGGCACAAAGAATTTTGTTTTAATGGACTTAGCACTTTGTGTGATTATGTTTCTATTTCATGCTAAGTTTTTAATCTCACAAAAATATTATAAATTTCTTGAAGGCAGGATTTGTGTCTTGTTACCAGTTGTAATCCTATCACAAATGAATGAGTAAACCATGTATGGCTATTTTATTTGAAAGAGAAAAAGAAAAAGAATGTAACATCCTTTCTTGATGTATTCACATTGCTTGGCAAAGTACTGGGTCATAGACATGTTTAAGATCTAGAAAATGAACTTAGACTCTTTAGGGTTAACTCATTACAAAGATCAATTAATGCTAGGGACAACCTGTTATGGGCCCTTGGGTTCTTGGCCCACTTACAAGATTTAGAAAAAAAGAGATTTCAGTGGGATCATGGGAAATCTTCAGTGTCAATGCCCTCCCTTTTGATCAAGGGGAAATCTAAGTCATCTGACTGGGTGTTGAGTTCCTCCTAGAAGCTGGATAGATTTGGAAGTTCCATGACTTTCCTCAGTAAGCTATGTCAATGCTTGGCATCCAGACATTCACTTTGTTTCTCTCCATATCTTCTTACAATTGGACATAAAGGGATTAAGTCTACAACTGGACACCCAGTGGTCAAAACAAAAGTAAGATATGATAAATTTCTTTCTATGTTATATATTGTAGACTACAAATATGTCTTCTGGTTTCAGTATTATCATCAGATTTGGTCTCTGCAATATCAGATATTAGTTTATACTACCTTTAACTCCTTTCTCTCTCAAAGTCCTATATAAGTTTATCTTATTTTCTTGCTTTCCAATTGTAAAATAGAGGAATGACTTGATGTAATAAAGAAGATAATTTGATAGTTATAAAATATTGTAATAACTCAGTGAAAATATTGCACTTGCATGGTGCAAGATAACAATACTTCACAAATACCACTACACTTATGTTCTAATAAAAATATTTGTGAAAATGCACCTCCTTTGTTACCTGGTTCTCATTAGCTAAGAAGCAATTGTAGTTTATTTATCATTGTTTTCAACACTGGGAAATTTTGGTTTTAAGACAAGCTACATGCTGAGATATCCAAAAGGAGTGAGTGGGCTGAATATCTGACAAAATACAAAATATTTATTCTCACTGAATAAAGATCAGTTTATAACAGAGCCTTTAAGAGAGAATAGAATTAATGAGCTAATATTTTAAAGTATTTTAGAAATATAAAACATAATAACTAAACACCAAACTTTGCTGCAGTTAATTATTTTGTGTGTGTGTGTCTATATCTGTGTGAGTCTGCTTCAGTGTGTGTATGTCAGTCTATGTAAAATATGTTAATGTTTCTCTCTCTCTACATATACATACACATAAACAATATATGTGAAAACATTACTGTTATTGGTTGAAATGCATGCTCTGATAAAGACAACATGTGTCTACTTTTAATACCTGTGTTTTTCAAAAATAATAGTTGGATATAATTCAAAGTTAATGTTTATTAGAAACAATTTGGGATACTTAAGAATAAACAGATATAAGATCAAGTACCACCTTACCCTGAGTGTATATAGTTCATCACTGAAATTTAAGAGAATCTTAAACTATCTTCTTGGTATAAATGGGCATCTTAAAACTTTTTAAAGAAATGTATAGTGTTTACATTCCTGACAGCTCAAATTCAGTGAATTTTTATAACTTTATTTATAATATATTTATTTTATGTTTGAACAGACTAATATTTAACAACAAATCTAGAAGTATAACTTTGATTTTACTCACTACAAATGATGGAATTGTTTAAAAAAGATTTTACAGAAATATTCATCCTAAACTTAATAATGATAGAAAACTAGGTGACTTCTTTACAGCCACTGAGTTAAAACCAAATGGCAGCACCTACTATAATTCCAAATCTTTAGGACTCTAGTCTAGTGATCTTATTACTATTAATATATAGACAGTATTGAAAAGGGGTAGGGTAATAATTACACTGTTTATAAGTTATGAACTATATAACTTTAAAATGTTGTTATTAAAGTAAAGAACTAGACAAAAAGAAAAATGGCCAACTAAAGTTTCAACATGAAGTAAATAATTTTAGAAAAAATAATTTGTTCAATATCTCTACAACAACTGTCAGTTATCCATAGTCACTTATAATAAACTCATCATCATCCTTGAGTTCCTTTCCAGACTTTTCCTTTTATTAATTGGTTTTCACTCATGAAAGAAAATATAATATTGTTACCAAAGCCAAAGCATTAAGAAAAATTTGTTTGAAAAGTATTTTGTATTTTAATGGATTTTCATCTCTGGTGGGTTGTGTACACTATTAGCCTGCAATTGAAGAGGGATAATAGAAGTAAATTTGCAACTAAAAATTCACAGATTTGTTGTGTGTGTGGGTTAGAATTGCTGTCATCGCTGCATTTAATAAAAAAATATATAAACTTGACAGCTTTTGAGAACAATGGAGAAAAGGTTTGTAAAGCAATAAGTGAATGCAGACCTGGCAGTTCAGGAACCACAGTGGTCCAACTGTCCATGCTATCATATCCTCATTGCAAATACAGACACAAACAAACAAAAAACAAAGTCATAAAGTAAGAAAAACATAAATTTGATTTTGAAGGTGGGTTTAAATTTGATGGTGAAAACTACATAAAACTATGATGTTGAAATTTAGGGCTCTTCAACATTGATGTCCTACGAGCAAAACAGGAGTGCTCCATCAATAAAATAAAATAAAGTAAAATCAAATAAAAACAATAAAATAAACTTTAACAAAGTCGAGAGAGAAAAATGTTATAGATGCAATTTACCAAATTTGTTTTCTCCTACAAATTTTTCTCAAACTTTGGTATCTTATACCATCTACCATCTAATAAAAGACAGCAGTAGTCAGAGTTTATGCAAAATAGAGGATGAATATTAATTGTAAAATGTGGAAATGGGTTATTATGCTCATCATAAAGGGTTGTCTTTTCATAGATGTGAGTAAATATATTGCATATATTTAACTTTAAGTTGGAGTTTACAATAGTTGGTAGAATTAATATAAATTCTTTTAGAATTAAATTTCATGTGTTTCATGGAATTCTGAAATCATATTATAAATTGCAGGTATCCTTACATAAATAAGTTAGCAAAGCACTAATTTTTAAACAAGAAGGATTTTTAAATATATACATGTATATGCATAGTCAATTTACTGCAATTTAAAATTTTCAATATGAAAACTAACTTTAGCTGTCATATTTCACATGACACTGGGACAAATATATGCTGTCACTGAACTTTCAATATGTCTTTGCCTAAAACATGGAGTCCATTTGAGTACCTTGACCATAGTACTTTCTTGTTTGCATTCTTCTAGGAGCCACCATCAGTGTGATCATTGACATCAATGTGCATGCTTCTGTCATCGTCTCTGCGCTCATCGCCACTCTGTACACCCTGGTGGGTGGTCTCTATTCTGTGGCCTATACGGATGTTGTTCAGCTCTTTTGTATTTTCATAGGCCTGGTAAGTGGGGCCATTCACAGACTTTCTCTCCCTCTCCCTCCTCCTTTTTCTCTCCCTCCTTCCTTCTCTCCCTTTGTTCCTTTCTTTCTTTCTCCCTCCCTACCTTTCTCCCTTTTTTCTATTTTTTTCTTCTTTCCTTCTTGCTTTCCTTCCTCTCTCCCTCCCTCCTCCCACCTCCTCATTCCCTCCTCCCTCCATTCCTTCCTTCTTTTACTTTCTTCTTTCATAAAAGATAGCGCAGCATTTTATACTAACTAAGCAAAAACTAATAGAAATGTTATTTTTCATCCCTAGTAATATATAGTAAGTTGTTTACCATGCAATTAAATTTCTTAATGAATTAATTAAATGAAAAATTCTAGTTTTGTTAGATTTTGCCAGAAAAGTGTTCCCTCAGTTTAATTCCTAGAAAAGTCTAAATTTTCCTTTCCTTCAAGTGTACATCTGATGCAAACTTAATGTGTAATCTTCCTTGAGGTTTGAAGACAAGACCTTTTCCTCTATGATAAAATTTAAACATTGATGCTAACCTGTGTTATGCCCTTATTTTCTTTTTATATTAGTGTTGGTTAATCTCTATGATTGCTCAAAAGTCATAGAAATTCTCCCCTTGGAAATACTGTCTATTTCAATATTAATTTACTATTTGGGGTATAAAAACAAAGAAAAGGCTTAATTATGTAAGGCACTAAAAAGATTTATTATGCACTGCATATACATCCCAGGTTAAATTAGGTAATATACTTGTTCTTTGTTAAATAAAAGGTACTGTATACTTATGAGACATGAAATTATTAGTATTAAACTAAAAACACTTTTGGGCGTTATGAACACATTTTAGTCAATGTTTAGCTTTTGCAAATTAATACCTTAAAATGTGACAATTGTAATTATACATATAATAATATCTAACACCAAACACAACACCTAAGAGAGTATAAAGAAAATAGAATGCACACTCTGTGCTGGGGGCTGTGAGGGGTTCATACATGTACACGATCTCTGTGCAAGGGCCATGGACAGAGTGAGCTAAGACCGCACGTCATGGCTCAGGTGATCAAAGCAGCCTTGCTTCTCCTTGTTTGTTTGTTTGCATCATGAAAAGGTTTGGACACTTTTAGTGTTTACATTAGACACTTAAAAAGGAAAAAATGAAGAATGAATTTATACTCATTTGTGCTTGTTTTGTTCTTTACTTTCTAGCATCTCTAATATACAGGAGGAAAATTCAAAAGAACTAATTATAGTCAGAACTAACAGTTTAGTCATTTTTTTGCATTTGACTGAATTTTACTCACTTATATTTTAGTCAAACCCAAAAATATTTAACTTGCTCAAGGAGTTCTACTTTTTTATTTTTAAATATCTAAAAGAAAGTGGACAGTGCTGAAATTCTGAATTTTCTTAGCATCATCATAAAATTCCAGAAATAAACATCTGTTCAACTGAAATCTTACATCTGCTCAACTTACATCTGATTTTAATTAAACATCTGTTCAACTTACATCTGATATTTTTATCAGAGGTAAGGTTAGTTAGCCAATGACAGCTCTCATAAAGAATGCACTTGGCATTCTAAGAAACACACTTCCAGGGGGTGAATCTATTTATTTATGAAGTACTGCTTTGTATGAGACCAGAACTTAAAACACACAGGTGTATAGATTAAATGTGCTAGTATGAACATGACAGGGCAAATTATGTAAAGATACATATTAGAGAGGTTTTCTGCTGCAAAATGTAACTAAAATGATAAGGAATAAAGTTCTGTTTGTTACTACTTGAGGCCCTATTAAATCGGAATAAAAGGCGAAATGCACTTTGTTCTTTAAACTTCAAATCTTACACATACATATGAGGGAAACCGCCCCCCTAAAAAATGGGAATTATTTTGTGGAGGGCGAGTCCTTTGCAGTACAGGCTTCCTCTGCTAGGTGAGTGTTCTAGGAACCCATCAGTATCAGTGTACCAGTTGGTGTTGTTGTGAGAGGCTGCATTCGGCTTTAATGAATTTTCTTTTGAAGACTCTTTCAGTATGTTTGCCCATTTCATGTTGGGTAATTTATGAGAGCACCTGCCTATACCACACTGAGTGTTCAGCTGTTTTTGTCCAGAAGCAGCATGACCCTCCTGCCCCACCCTCCCTATTCACCTGATCTTGCCCCAAGTGACTGGGTTTGATTTCCCCTAATGAAAAAAGTCCTCAAAGGAAAACATTGTGCCTCTGTGGGAGAAGTGAAACAAACAAACAAAAAAACACAGATGCACTACAAGGCATCAAAATTAACAAGTTCAAAAACTGTTCTGAGCTGTGAAAAATATCTCAAAAGCTGTATTGCATCACGTGGAGAGTGCTTTGAATGTGACTGAAGTTTAAACATGTAAGAATAAATACACTGTTTTTTATTCATAAATTCTGGGTTTTTTGGGTCTCCCTCATATACAATTAATCAACTTATGAAATAAACCATCTCCTCTTTTCAAATTCTATAATTCTGTAGATTTTATAATCATCCTACAACTGTAAACTTTGAGGTTCACATGTTAGTTTTACTTTCTTCTGACCTGTTTCTTACTGCTAGTAACTAGAGACTATAGTTACTTACTAATAGTCACTAGAGATTATTGAATCTGTCTTCATGGTTTTTTGCTTTTTGTACCAATATCTTTTCATTTCCAATATCATTACTCAGCCCCAAGACTTTATCTGGATTATATCAGTGTTACCTGATTACTCTTCCTGACTCCTCCCTTTTTCTTAACTGACTATTCATTCTATGATACTAAAATGAAAAAGAATTTCTACTAAAATATTTTTAAAACCCAGAGGAAATTCCCCTAGCTTCCAGTTGCCAACAAAAGAAAATACAAATCTTTTAGCTTACAATTCAAGGCTCTCTCCATATATCTATCTTTATGTCTCCTACTTCACAGAATCACCTCCCTACAAGCAAACCTTCTAACCCAACAGATGTGCACATGCATGTGTGCATGCATACACAAACACACACCATATGTTCTACTCTTGGCCTTGCTCCATAGATTATATGTCCTTTCTTTTTTTCTTCTACCAATTAGGTACTGGACTCACCCTTGAAGCTTTGTTTCATCCAACCATTTCTCAATCAAAACTTTCCTTTTCACTTTAATGAGTGGAAAACTTTTTCTAATTTAAAGAAAACATAAAAAGTTTATATAAGTGTGTATGTTCTCAAATTTAATGTTTTCTTCCCAAACGTCTAGTGAATGCTCCTATAGTTGATATTATTAGTATAATTAAACACAGAAGTAGAAAATATGTTACTTTAACCTTTTTTTAATCCTCACTTGAGACATTATTTTTATTGTCTTTTAGATAGAAAAGGAGTGGGGGAGAGAGAAAGAGAAACATGGATGTGAGTGAAAGAATTGGTTGCCTCTCATAGGCTCCCAGACCAGGGATTGAACTGGCAACCTAGGCATGTGCCTTGACCAGGAAATCAAATCTGCAACCAACAAAGAGGCACGTGCCCTGACTGCAACCTTTTGGTGTTCAGGATGATGCTCCAACCAACTGAGCCACAACAGCCATGGCATTTACTTTAACTTTTTTTCTAAGTCACTATTTCATGATGTTCCACAGAGAACATGATTCCCAGTTCTCTGTCTGAACAAGAGAAACTGCTGAAATATATGATCTATAAGAATAAAATAAACAAAAAATATAAATGTCATATAAATGACTTGCATATATTAAACACTTAAAAATCATTGCCTAATACTCTAATGTCACTCTTTGGTTACAGTGGATCAGCGTCCCTTTTGCACTGTCACACCCTGCAGTTACCAACATTGGGTTCACTGCTATGCATACCAAATACCAGGCTCCTTGGCTGGGGACCATTGAATCATTTGAAGTCTACACTTGGCTTGACAGTTTTCTGTTGTTGGTAAGTGGTGTCTACCTGAGGAATGAAATCTAATTTTTCCTAAAAACAAATGCATTTTCAAGATTTTAGTGTTTATATGTAAATTTCACCTACTGGCTCATGTCCATTTCTGAACCTGCTACTTCTATTGGAAGGATGGAGCAATTTACAGTGTTAGTGTCAAAGTGGAGAGAACAAATGAGACTTTAAAGGGATATAACCCATAGTATTATGTGTGGTGTGTACACATTTCCATTGTGCTGTAAATGAAGGAACACCTTGTCCTATCTCCAGATACCTTCCCCAAAATGAGGGCCAAGCCATCTAAAAGAGGGTTTTTTTTTTTTGTATTTTGAATTAGATGTTAAAAGCCAAATTCTTTCTGAACTAATTAACTCAGTCTCTACAAAGAAAGTAAATTAGTGATACCCTAGGCCATAAGTGTATGAGATAAACTGAGAAAGATGTCCTCAAGGAAAGAAGCCCTGGACATCCAGAGACGCTGGCAGTGGGAGGTGAGCACAGGAGAGATAAAGGTAGATTGCAAGTTGAGGGAAGAGTGAAAAACCTGAAGAACCTGCCACATTTTGTTATTTTGCTAATTAAACAGATTTTTATAAAATAAAACATTGCCCTGGCCTGGGTGGTTCAGTAGGTTGAAACTTCTTCCTGTAACTGAAAGGTTGCAAGTTTGATTTCCAGTGGAGGCAGGTGCCTAGGTTATGGGTTCAGTCCCCCTAAAATAGGCACATAGACTCTCTGGTCCAGGAATGTTTGGGTGGGAGGCAATCAATCTGTTCTCTCTCTCTTTGATGTTTCTCTCTCTCCCTTACTTTGTCTCTGCCTCTGTAAAAACAATAGGAATTTTTTGTCTTCAGTTGAGGCTAAAAAATAAATGAATAAATTAATTAATTAAATAATTTTTATATCAGATTTGAAAATTGTTTATTTTTTTCCTCTTCAGAGGGTTCCCAATAGGTTGTGATTATTGTACTTTGTGTTTGTGGCACTCTGCTAAGTTTTAGCACTGAAATTAGATGTGTATCTCACTAAGGAATTTCCTGGTTAAGAACATAGGAAAACCACAAAAAAAAAAAATTTCATGTGGTGGCAAGGGGTTTTCTTTCCCAAGAATTGTTAAGAAATGTATCAGCTGAAATTATTCTTGAACTCTTTGCAATTTTGAATTTAATGGAAAAAGGGATAAAACATTATGTGTGTGTGATTGTACCTGCATGGCAGGGATATTTATGGTTATATGGAGAAGATGATGGACTTAGAATAAGTTAGGAAATTTGTTAATAATCACACAATTATCTGAACAAGATACTGAAATAGAGAAGAATCAAAATCCCAAAGTAATTTCTTCTACACCACATGTTTTGTCCTCAGATTTACTAATTTTCAAGATAAATTATAACATCCAATGATGGCTAAAGTTATTCCATCTCATGGAGTTATATGACTAAGTCATGTTGATTTTGTAAATTATAGAATAAGTTGAAATAGATGTTGAATGAATGAACAAATAACTATAGTAGTAAACCTTGAAATATTTCACCAATGGTCCCTGATCTTCCAGTTGTCTTTCTGATCTCCCAATTGTCACATAATGACTTGTCAAGTCCTGCTAATGATGCCTTCAAGGTATGCAGTCAATCCCATCCAAAACCTGCCCACTGTCCCTGTATTAGCACTGCATTAGGCTGACAGCTTTCCTCACCTGGCCTATTGTGATAGCCCATCAGTGGTCTCCCTGAAGTCAGTGCATGTACCTCTCTCACCTCCAAGCCCATTTTCCACCTTGCCAAACAGAGCTGCTGTTTGTCAGTAGAAGTCAGAGTTTACCCTACTTGTGACATAAATGTCCAGAGAGATTGGTATGTAAATTATTATAAATCATTTCATATACAGGATCTGGCACAGATAATGCCCCTTTTTCTTACAAAATCATAAAGCATACAATTCTGTAACATAACAATATTACACTTAAGCATACCATGTGATATTTTAGGTAAAATGTTCAAATTAAAGCTACAAATTATTATACCCATATTATTACTCTACCAACCATACTGAAGCAAGCGATACTTCTACTGGTCCCTGTAGTTATTGATATTATTGAGCAATATTGATTTACATGGAAGAGGTTAATGATATATTGATTTACCAATTGAAAGACAAAAGGAAAAGTTTGGAAAAAATATAAACTTGAGGCATAAGGTAATAAATTTTAGAATCTTAATTTTTTTTTACTTTTGAATATCTATGGCTTTTCAAAGTATATTTTATTGATTATTCTATTATAGTTGTCCCATTTATGCTCCGCTTTTTTCCCCTCCATCCTGCAACCCCCTTGCCTACATTCCCCACCCACTCAGTTCATGTTTATGGGTTGTACACATGAGTTCTTTGGCTTCTTCATTTCCTACACTATTCTTAACCTCCTGCCATGTACTTTGTACCGACCATTTCATTTATACTTCTTTTCCCCCATTCTTTCCCCTCCTCCTCCCCACTGATAACCCTCCATATGATCTCCATTTTTGTCTCTGTTCTAGATGTTAGCTTAGTTTGGTTTTGTTTTTGCTTTTTTTAAGTTCAGTTGTTGATAGTTGTGAGTTTGTTGTCATTTTATGGTTCGTATTTTTGATCATCTTTCTCTTAGATAAGTCCCTTTAACATTTCATATAATAAGGGCTTGGTGGTGATGAACTCCTTTAACTTGAACTTACCTGGGAAGCACTTCATCTGTCCTTCCATTTTGAATGATAGCTTTGCTGGATAGACTAATCTTTGATGTAGTTCCTTGCCTTTCATGACTGAATGCTTCTTTCCAGCCCCTTCTTGCCTGCAAGGTTTCTGTTGAGAAATCAGCTGATAGTCTTATGGGAACTCCTTTATAGGTAACTGTCTCTTATTCTCTTGCTGCTTTTAATTTTATCTCCTTATCTTTAATCTTGGGTAGTGTAATTATGATGTGTTTTAGGGTGTGCTTTCTTTGGTCCAACTTCTTTAGGACTCTCTGAGCTTCCTGGACTTCCGGGAAGTCTATTTCCTTTGCCAGATTAATGAATTTCTCCTTCATTATTTTTTCAAATGAGTTTTCAATTTCTTGCTCTTCCTCTTCTCCTTCTGGCATCCCTATGATTCAGATATTGGAATGTTTAAAGTAGTCCCAGAGGTTCCTAAGCTTCTCCTAATTTTTTTAAATTCTTGTTTCTTCATCTGTTCTGGTTGAATATTTACTTCTTCCTTTTGCTCCAAATTGTTGATTTGCATCCTGGTTTCCTTCCAGTCACTGCTGGTTCCCTTTATTTCACTTTTTATAGCCTTCACTTCTTCCTCTATTTTGTGACCATACTCAACCATTTCTGTGAGCATCCTAATTACCAGTGTTTTGAACTATGCATCTGATAGGTTAGTTATCTCTTCATCACTTAGTTGTATTTTTTCTGTTCCTCCATTTAGACTGTATTTTTTTTTTGTCTCTGTGGGCCTGTTACAGTTTAAGGGGTGGAGCCTAAGGTATTCACCAGGATGGAACAGCCCAGGTAGTCTTCATTGTGACGTTGTATGTGGGGATGGGGTCCAAAAAGGAACAGTGCCATTTGCTCAGCTCTCGGCTGGCTTTCAGTCACTTCCTCTGCTTCCCACATGCAAATTGGGCCTTTCTGGTGCTGAATCTGAGGTGGGTGACTTTTGTGTATGTTCTTGGACCCTGTGGATTTCTCCAATGAGCTCTCCTGTGAGGCTGGGAATTTCTCCTGCCACCAAAATTCCCAAAGCTTTTTACAGCCAGAAATTTTGAGGCTTTATTCCCCAATGGTGGAACTTTGGGTTGCACAGTCTGCCTTGCTCCCCAGTTGTTCCTCCCAGTTTATCCATTTGGTCTGCCAACCACTGCCTTGCCCACCCAGTCCTCCAGCAGCTGCCTTGCCACACTATACATCTCTGCTCCTCCTACCAATCTGAATGAATATTTCTTCTTTAACTCTTTGGTTGTTGGACCTCCATAAAGTTCAATTTTCTGCCAGTTCTGGTTGGTTTTTATTTCTAAATTTGTTGTCTGTTTGGTTGTTCAAGGAGGCAAAGAGTATGCATCAACACCTCCATCTTGGCCAGATGGCCATGTATGGCTTTTTTTTTTTAAGAAGAAAACTGTTCTGGAATCAATATGTGGCAGGCATTCTGAATGGCATAGATGTGACAATAATAAACAAGATCCCAGGATTTAGACCCTAGTGAGAGAGACTGGAGATTAAAGAATCAACTTCAATACATTGTGGTATGGGAAGCTCATTCATCAATTCACTCATTCATATAATATATATTTATTGAACACTAACTGTATGCCAGTCACAGGAGTGTGGCTGTTAAGAAGGGGAAGGTATTCTCCCAGCCTTCTCTCTTACCATTCCCACACACCCTGACTTCTGGTTATACAAAATACATAGTGTTCTCATAGCTGCTTTGTTATTCTGTTTCTTTCTTTTTCTATTGAATTCTCTGCCAGATACTGTCTTCTCTCTTCATCTCCATCTAGTATACCCTCTCAGTGCTTAAGGGCTTTTCAAATATCATTTTTGTAAGTTGTCTTGTTATTAGACAGTGTCCTTCCTCATGCCATTCCACCCCTCTGTTACCCCCACATGATTCATTGCTTCCCACTTTTTTTTACCATAAGTATCATTTTATAGCATGCAATATACTATGCAATAGTTCAACATCTCCAAACTTATTTGACTGTATACCTTCAATATGAATTTTAAGTACACTCCCAATATAGGTACATGTAATTATAAATTATTTATATATGTAAATATATATACCTTACTAATATACTATGTAAATAATTTAGTAAAACAACCATGTAACATTCAAGTATAAAGTAAAATGTCTATCAATAGAAATCCTGATATTATTGTTGATGCCCTACTGTGTTGTCTTGAGCACTCTGCACACGCCACTTTGGAAAACACTGATGCACTGACTCTCCCAGGTAACAGAGAAGCCTAAGCAAGAGCCATTCCTTATTCATCTTTGTGCTCTGACAACCATTACCTTCCCTGGCACACATTACAGTCCAGAAATACTCATTGGGTTATATGGATTCAGAATAAAAAACTCCATATTCAGAATCTTAATTTTTTGAGATAATTTTGTGATGATTAACATGGACTTCTAAATAAGAAAAAATAGGTTTCATGGTAATTTTGATGCAGCTTCAAGTAGATAAATTTAGGAAAAGAAAAGATCTTGTGTAATTATGAAGGAAAACAACTTGAGGAAAGTCTGCGCAATTATAAATATGACAATAACAATGAAAACAATTGAGATGTGTGGCATGTAGGGCCATTTTCTACACTTCAGAGTTTACATATGACTATTCTGACAGTGATTATAAAAAATCTCATGTGAAATATATCTAACACATGCTACTTGCTTCCAATTCATTCTGACTCCCTGTGGTTCTCATGCAGATGCTGGGTGGAATTCCATGGCAAGCCTACTTTCAGAGGGTCCTCTCCTCATCCTCAGCCACCTATGCTCAGGTGCTGTCCTTCCTGGCAGCTTTTGGATGCCTGGTAATGGCTCTACCAGCCATACTCATTGGGGCCATTGGAGCATCAACAGGTAACTCTCTTGCAGCTTCACTAGTCTACCTATTCAGGCTTCACCAAAGTTAACAATTACCACAAAAGCATTCCCTCTCCTACTCCCCCTCAAAAAACCTAGAATTTATTTATTAAAAATCATATATTTATTCTCACATATTTAAACTTCAGTTATCTTCAAACTACTCTCCATTTCATGCAATACACCTACTGAGATTTTTTTTCACTG
The DNA here is from genome assembly GCA_004027475.1 of Anoura caudifer. Classification (NCBI taxonomy): domain Eukaryota; kingdom Metazoa; phylum Chordata; class Mammalia; order Chiroptera; family Phyllostomidae; genus Anoura; species Anoura caudifer. The sequence continues at coordinate 202,470 of PVKU01001888.1, read as the reverse complement.
TTGAAAACAGTTTCTGAACTTGTTGATTTTGATGCCTTTTAGTGCTTCTGCCATTGTTTGTTTCACCCCTTGCATGAGAGCAAAACATTTCCCTTTGAGGACTTTTTTCATTCAGAGAAATCAAAAAAGTCACTCAGGGTGAGATGGGGTAAATAGGGAGGGTGTGGCATAGAGGTCATGCCATTTTCAGTCAGAAAGTGCTGAACTCAGCATGGTGTGGGCAGTTGTACTCATAAATCCCCCATCATGAAATGGACAGATGTGTTGAAGGAGTCTTCAAAAACAATTCACTGAAGCTGAATGCAGCCTCGCATAACAACACCAGCTGGTACACTGCTAGAGACAGGTTCCTAGAACACTCCTGTAGCAGGGTAAGCCTGTATTATAAGGAGTCCACCCTCCAGAAGATAATTCCATAATTTTCGGGTCCCCCCTCATATATATACCTTTGCTATAGTGTTCAAATTGTATCTTACGTTTATGCTCTCCAAACATTTTCCATTGCTCACCCCACCAATAAAATATTTATAAACATCTCCTCTACCAGTGTTGTTATATTTATCAACAGTGTATTTGTAATCCTGTGAGTGGTGGTTCTCAACCAAGGAGCACACTGACATCACTCAGGAGAAGAAAGACTCCTTAAAAAATAGCTATTTCTCTCTTAGCCCATAAGGATTTTATTTTAATAATCTAAGATAGAGTCAGTGACCAATGCTTTTTAAAAATCCCCTTGATGAGTCAAAGTGCAGCCAGAGTCAAGGGTTACTGGCTAAAAAGTAGTTTACCTGCTATTGTGACAACTTTAAACTTGAGATTCCTGCTTTACCTTTTGAATGGTTTGTTAAGTTTTCCTTTTTGGAGAAATTGATCAATAAGTGTGTAGGTAAAGATAATTTAAGGCACTAAGCCACTTAGAGAATAACTTGTTCAAAATTGGTACAAACAACATTAAAAATGTTTACCTCACCATTAACCTCTATCTAGAACATTTTTTTAACTCTCACCCTTGATTGAGTTTATTGATTACTCATGAACCTTATGTTCCCACGTTATACAGCTTTTGGGTAGTTCATGCAAATATGTCATATTAGCCCAAATTTAAAGAAGCCCTCTAGGTTTAGCTAATTAAAACAGATTTAAGAAGGTGACCTTTCACTCTGTTGTGTTTTGTAAAGATTATCCAAGATGATATTCAATGCCTATTTTGACTTTCAATTAGTAGAGTTATTTATTGTATTATTTAATTTTGAAAAGAGAAGTTATGGTTCATATTGTATACTCTCTATTCCAGTTCATCCATGATTAATAAATAAATACTTAAAAAGATGTCTGACAAAGGTGATTGTGTGGCTTTGACTAAAAGATAGCATATGTATCACAAACAGAAGACAGATCCTTTCAATAGTCTGTGTGTGTGTGTGTGTTGTAGGACAATAGACTGGAAAATGTAAAACATTTTTTTTTCTTGGATTAAGTACACATTTTGGTGGCTGTTGTTCTGGTATCATAGCATCTCAGTTAATGCTATAAAATTGGCTTTAGCAAATCATGATTTGAACTATTATAATGGAAAATGGGGGGAGAAAAAAATGGTAAGATCCAAGGGAAAAGACTCCTATTTGGTTCTTTACTCATGACATTACAAAAGTTCAATGAATTAAAAAAAAAGAGCTATACTAATGTACACACAAAGAATCTGTTGTATTTTCTAGCACCTACTAGTACAAGTCACCTCTTCATCCATGAGCAATACAGTCCAAGACCTTCAACACATGCCTGAAATTGTAGATGGGACCAAAACTAATATAGTAGGTCCTCACTTAACACAACTGATAGGTCCTGCAATTTTAAGCAAATCAACATATAATGAAGTCAGTTTTACCACAGGCTAATTTATAACAAGAAAGAGTTAGGTTTCTGTGATATCTTATCAACAATTTCACAAAATGACATTATTTCAGGATCTGCTGTATATACTATGTTTTATTCTATTCTTACATACCTATGAAAATGTTTAACTTATAAATTAGGCACAGTGACATATTAATAATAATAAATAATAAAATAGAACAATTACAATATACTGTATAAAAGTTATGTATATGTGGTCTTTATCTCTCTCAAAATATCTTATTTTACAGTATTCATCTTTTTTTTTTTTTGGTGATGATGGGTGGTGATACAATGTGTACAATAATGAGATGAAGTGAGATGAATGGTGTAGGTATTGTGACATTGTATACAGGTTACTTAAACACAAGCACTGTGGTACCATGACAGCTAAGTGACTAATGGGTGAGGAGCATATACAGCATAGATATATACATTGATGGCCAGGTGGGGAAGGACAGTGCAAGGCTGCATCATACTACTCAAAATGTGGTGCAGCTTAAAACTTATAAATTGTTTATTTTGGGGAATTTTCTATTTTCAAGCTATGGTTGACCACGAGTAACTGAAAAGCAAAAACCACAAGTAACGGAAAGCAAAAACACAGATGGAGGACTACTACAGAGTGATCTCTCACCTATTGTGGGAGTTACATTCCAGAGACCCCCCCGATAGGTGAAAATCTGCGAAGTAGCGGTGTTATATTTATTTTATTATTTATATATATTTTGAGGCTTTATAAACCCCTCCTACACTCCTATAAACCTTTCTCATTCTCTTATTAACCTTCCCCACACTCTTATAAACACTTCATATGCTCTTAAACACTTTCTACACTCTTAAACCTATGTAATTTTAACAACATATAAAATTCTATATGGGTACTCACCAGTAAAGTATACTACAACTTGAATGATGAAGATCATGAATTATATAGCTGTGCAGTACTGATGGTGATGAAGGTGATGATGATAAGATGAATGGACTGCACAGCCAAGAAGAGCATTACAGCTCTTCTGAAGGCACCACTTCATCAAGCGCTTCATCGGGTTGTGCAGTATCTTCACCCTGGGCCTTAACTTCTATTTCCACTAAAGGCATAGGCATAGCTGATCTCTTTGTCAGAAAGATGCGCATAGTTATGGGGAGTTGCTGGAGCTGCTTTTTATCTGCAGAGGCAGCTTCTCCACACAGAGAAATGCTCTTGAGTCCAAAGCGTCTCTGAAATTTGTCAAACCAGCCCTTGCTGCCACTGAATGGGGTTGGTCTGGTGGGAGAAGCACTCAACGGTCCTGCTTCTGCATTGTTGTCCTCATTTTCATCCTCGTCACCGTCGTGAACATCCATGCTTTCCGCAAAACTATCATGAAGTTTCTTGGCGTTCATCCCGATGGTGTTGGTATCCAGTGAGATATTCTTCTTCTTGCAGACATTTATCCACAGGACCAATGCAGACTCCATCCTCACAATGGCCTTATTGCAGGAAGTGATCACCTTTACAGTCTTGTTAAAAGTCATTGTTGCCATAGACCTAATATTCTTCTCATCTTTCTTTATGTAGTGAACAGTAGATTTGTTGATCCTGTAATGGCGGCCAACAGCCGCATAGCTTTTGCCTTCCTTTAACATGTTGAGAAGTTCCACCTTTTCTTTGATGGTAAGCATATTCCTCTGGCACTTAGATTCACTGCCAGAAGCCTTAGAAGGTGCAGAATGTTTGGGTGGCATTGTAGGGCTTGAAATAAATTAAAACTTTATGAAAATTTCACAAAAACACAACACTGCAGAGCAACACCACGCGCAGCGATCAGATGTGGATGTGAAGTAGACAAGGAGAGATGCTGAATGTATGGGCACAGTGCAGGAGAGCAAACAGACCAATGCTACAGTCACTAAGCCAATCAGCTCCCAGGATACAGAACACAGTGCTGTGGTTGGTTGCCTTCCATTCCATTAGCCAATTGTGTGTCATGTACAATCCCATGTTGCCAAACTTGCCCAAGTGGGAGTGGCACACTGCATTTCCATTGTGTATAGTAGGGTATTCATCCACTGATGAAGTACATACTGTATTTTATTTTGATTTAATATTTTAATATGTTTAAATTATAATTTTTATATCTTTTATATTGTTTTAAATTTTTAGGCAAAAATAATTAAAATCATAAATATTATATAAATACCTACATACCATGAAATCCCATGATATAGCAAAAACTCTGTGATACGGAATTAGATATATATATATATTTTTTTTTAAACCTGCGAAACAGGGAAGCTGCGATAAATGAACTGCGATATAGCGACAGACGACTGTAAAACTAAATATTAAAGGAGCTATCTGAAGATAAACATATTTAAAGTCTGTATGCCACAGAATCCAAATATATTCTGAAAATGTCAGCCTCATTCCTGCACATTTTACTCAATAAAAAGTGACTTTATCTACCATAGTTCCTATTTTAAGTAAGTGAAAGCTGATGCAAGAAGGAATTTAATTGGGAAGAAGTAATGCTGATGAAGGTCCACAACCAACTTTTTATCAAAAAAAGGGTATGTGAGAATAGACCCAGTACTGTCCTCATCCATTTATGCATATATAACTGAGGACTCAGGAAAAAACCCATTAGAGGCCAAGACCTATAAGATAATTTCACTTGACCAGTACATGGACTTCCCCCCTAATTAGGCTAACATACCTAGTTAGAATAATTAGACTTCCCAGCTAATAAGGTTAATTCATGCATTCTGAATTTCTTTAAAAAACTCCCCAGTAAATAGGATGACCCCAGACTGATAAAGAATGTGTGACTCTAGTGGTTGTTAATGTTTTTTGTTTCTATTCAACAGACTGGAACCAGACAGCATATGGAATTCCAGATCCCAAAAGTAATGAAGAAGCAGACATGATTTTACCAATTGTTCTGCAGTATCTCTGTCCTGTATACATTTCTTTCTTTGGTCTTGGTGCAGTTTCTGCTGCTGTCATGTCATCAGCAGATTCTTCTATCTTGTCAGCAAGTTCAATGTTTGCTCGCAACATCTACCAGCTTTCATTCAGACAAAATGTAAGAAGTCTTTAAAAAATGTTACATTATTATTATCTTTGTCCGTGTATTTATTGTGTATGTAGTATTATATACTTATTAATGTTCTATATTAAATTTGACCCTATTTTGATTAAGCACACAAGGTTAGATAATGAATTTTACTTATGCTATGTATGAATGTTTTTAATGCATGTTATCATTCATGTTAATATAGAAGGCAAAAGAGCAAAATAACTATTTTCCAAGAGGTGCAATTATATTGCTATAATTTAAACTCTCATCTTTCTAATGAAAGAGTAATGAAACCTAAAATATCTTAGAAAAATTTTGAATTTAATTAAATATGATAAGAAACTTGAGATCCCCAGGGGAAGCAGAACATGGTGAATGAGTTATTTCATGGGTATTTGTTTTAACATCTGTCCTACTCTTCATTTGACTCTCAAGTCCACTTTTGTCTGAAAATAGCCTCCCAGTTTGATTTTCCTATCCTGTTAAGTAGGTACAGAACAGAATGCTGTTGTGGGCTACCGAAGGCCCAACATCCCTCTCTGCCTTCTTCCTTTGGCTAAGGCTTTGTCTTTCTCTAGATTTTCTAGGTCAGAGTTAACAAAATGGTCCCACTTGTTTTTTTAAGGTGGTTAGCCTTACATTTGTTAGGGCTCCTATGGAGATAGATGGCATGGTTTATACGTGCTTCCTCTTCCACATAAGAACTATTTCTTTAAATGAAAAGTAAGCAAAATTCCCCCATGCATTATTATTCCTCTATGACAACACAGCTCATCTCCCCTCTGCCCTGCACAATCAGGGAAAGTTGCAGATGGTGTGTGTTTCCTGCATAAGGTACTCAGAAACCTTTCCAAAAGGCCCACCAGGGAGGCTGCCTAGATTGCTTGCTTCATATGCTGTGGTTTAGGTTGGTTTTGCCCATAAATGAAGCCATTTGAAATCAGGGAATTCTTTTGACCAGCTTCAAAGCACAGAAATGCATCTCATTCTTCACTTGCATGAGAGCCAACACATTGTGTGAAAAGCTGACACTGTGGCAATTTCTTGCAGGCATCAGACAAGGAAATCGTTTGGGTTATGCGAATCACAGTGTTTGTGTTTGGAGCATCTGCAACAGCTATGGCATTGCTAACAAAGACTGTGTACGGACTCTGGTACCTCAGCTCAGACCTCGTTTACATCATCATTTTCCCTCAACTGCTTTGTGTGCTGTTTGTCAAGGGGACCAATACATATGGAGCTGTGGCAGGTTATGTTTCTGGACTTTTCCTGAGAATAACTGGTGGGGAGCCATATCTGCATCTGCAGCCTTTGATCTTTTACCCTGGTTATTACTCTGATAAGAATGGCATATACAGTCAGAGGTTCCCATTTAAAACTCTTGCCATGGTTACCTCATTCTTATCCAACATAGGCATTTCTTATCTAGCCAAATACCTATTTGAAAGTGGAACCTTGCCACCAAAATTAGATGTATTTGATGCTGTTGTCGCAAGGCACAGTGAAGAAAACATGGATAAGACAATTCTAGTCAAAAATGAAAATATTAAATTAGATGAACTTGCACCTGTGAAGCCCCGACAGAGCATAACTCTGAGCTCAACTTTTACCAATAAAGAGGCCTTCCTTGACATGGACTCCAGCCCAGAAGGGTCTGGGACTGAAGATAATTTATAATAACCTATCCAAATAAAATACTGCTTTCGCAAACAGCTCTAGAGCAGGCTAGTGCTGGAAGGATGGTGTGTAGCACATAAAAATATTTTTAAAAAGAATATTCAGGAGGACAAATATCCATATAAAAGTGCAACTGTACAAATACAAGCCAAGCTAGAAGGATTACCTCTAGACCAACAGCTCTTTCTCGTTGCTATTCTCATCCTCATTTGGTTTGATGCTAGACAGCTTTACAAAGTTTTCAAAAATCAGTTAAAGCCCCACCCAAAGAACAGAGGGACAAACAGAGTATCTCTATTGTGAAAAAGAAAGTAGGTATGGAGGAGTGAAGAAAATTATATCATCTTGATCCAGACCTTGTTTGCTAGTGCACTGCTGAGTGCAGTTTAATTACCACCCTGAAGCTATAAGAATAACTCAACATTACACCAATGAGTGGTGCAATGAATTAACCAGTTGATTTTCTTGATTCGATTAATGTACCCCTTAATTTGTGTTCTTAACTATAACACATGTTGAATATGCATTTTTTCTTTTAGTAGTGGCATGTATAATTCTAAGCAAATATGCAAAAATGTTATATAGTGAATTCTTTATGTGCAAGGTGATAGGAAAATACACTCCATCTTTATAGAGGAGCACTGTGCTTCTTTAAGTGAGTCTGCAACTACCCCATGCATTGAAGAGAGTACCTGGAGCATGGAAGATGTGATTATTAGGTAACCTTAAAGCAATATGTCAACCAGGTCATTAAGATGAAATAACAGGGAAAACAGTGCATTTTTACCTTCATCTGAAGTTGTAAAATTCTGATTCATGATTAAAGAAGTAATATCTTTGCTTACTATCTAAATTACTATTGGACGTGAAATTGAGCCATATGTAAGATGAGATAGTGCCATAGCACCAGTTAAGGTTAATGAGAGATGTACTGCATGTCTTTAGATATTTACTTATTTATTTATTTTTATTTAATTAATATTTAATTTAACATTTATTTTAATTATAGTTTATGTTCAACATTATTTTTTTATTATTTTCATGTGTATAGCATACTGTTTAGACAATCATTTACTTTTACAAGTGAGCCCCACAACATTTCAAGTACCCACTTGGCACCGTACATAGTTACTACTCTTTATAGAGAATAAAGTCAATAATATTGACTTTATACAATATTGTATCATTGTGCTTTACATCCCCCTCACTTTCTGTATCTACCAATTTGTACTTTTTAATCCCTCCACCTTTATTAAAGAGGGTGATTTACTGTTAAGAGAGTGACAGCTGTGGCAGGGTGTGGTTGGGGACTAGGTAGAAGAGGTGAAAGGATTAAGCAAAAAACAAACAAACAGACAAACAAAGATGCTCACAGATACAGACATCAGTAGGGTGATTACCAGAGGGAAATGAGAGAATTAGATAAAAGAGTGTAAAGGGGGGATAAATCATGACAGAAGGGACTAGACTTTCAGTGATGAACACACAATCCAATACAAATGATGTATAATAAAGTTCTACATTTGAAAACTATATAACTTTATTAACCAATATCACCCCAATAAATTCAATAAAAATATATTTTAAAAAGCTGTTCTTTGGCACTTTTTCATGTAAGCCATCCTTAGGCACTGGACAAATCACCACTATAAAAAGTATACAATTAATTTTAAAATGCAAAAGAAAGCATAAAGTAAAAATCAGTTCTAGAAGGAGGAAGCATCAATTTTAACATTTGGTGTCTACACAACTTTCATAAGATGAGTCATTAAATACTATTTTGCTCCTTTTCTAGAGTTAAAAATATGTGAGTAGATAGATAGATAGATAGATAGATATGTAATGGCTTGTATTCATTTTTGAATTTTAAACGCTTTCCCACCAGTCACAAAATAGAAATAACTGGAGCTGTGTGTAAAAAAGAAGAATAAACTGATGAACTAAAAAATCATCTGAGCATTTGATCCAATAAAGAAAGTCAACCTGAATTATTCAAATGAAAACAATTTTTCTAAAATATGTTTTTGTGTGTGTGATTCATATACAAAGTGAAGTTAATACAGTGTTTAAAATTATGTATAAAAGTTGTGATGGAGAAGTTAGATTTCCTTTTTTTAATTTTATTGCCCTAAAACATCAAATAATATATTTTTGTTATTAAACATGAATTAAATTTTCAGGGTAAATTTTAAGATATAAAATTAAATAATTTTACATGTTGTAACAACCCATATTTTTAATGTTTTATCAAAACTTGAGGTTGAGCCCTGGCTGGTATGGTTCAGTAGACTGAGCACTAGCCTACAAACCAAAGGGTCACCAGTTCAATTCCTAGTCAGGGCACATGCCTGGGCTGTGAGCCAGGTCCCCAGTAGGAGACACATGAGAGGCAACCACACATTGATGTTTCTCTCTCTCTCATTCTCCCTCCCTTACCCTCTCTCTAAAAATACATATATAAGTAAATCTTTTTTAAAAACATGGGGATGAATATGACATTGCACTCAGAATCTTTGCAGAATATCATCTACACCTAAGTAAAAAGAAAATTATTTTTACTCATGTATTTGGTCAGAATTCTACTCCATGCCCAATGACCTCTGGAGCACTTGGAAGGAAGACATTTTTGGAATCAATAAAGGTGGATGTCCCAAGATTATCAGACATGGATTGAGGGAAGAGCCAGGGGTAAAAAAATACAGACATGAAATCATTTGACTTGTAAAAATGATTAATTGATGGAGACTACTGTTTCTGGCAAACATGATACTTCAGATGTGCCATGCTTTCTAGCATGCTTACCTTAATCATATTTTTATCCATTCCATTACCATAACTTTTTGTTTAAACCTATTTAGGCTTGTGCATTCACAGAAAAAGCATACCAGAGTAAAGCGGAGGAGTTTACTTTCTTTACAGACATTATATTTTATAGTTTTATTAGGAAACAATTGTTCAGGCAAATAACCATATTAAATCCAATGAAGAAGAATAAATATCAGTAATGAAAATTTTGTTCATTGCATTTATTTTGTATAACAAAGATGGAGGGAAATAGTTTACCTTATCTAAAATATTAAAAACTAGGTAACTTATTGTAGTTAACAAATAATGTTCTATTTTTATTAAACCCATTATTTTTTACCTATTCTCAAACTAGATATATATTTTTAAAAAAGTGGACCCTGGCTGGTGTGGCTCAGTGGATTGGCCTGTGAACCAAAGGGTCATTGGTTCAGTTCCCAGTCGGGGCATATGCCTGTGTTGCAGGCCAGGTCCCAACCACACATTGCTGTTTCTCTCCCTTTCTTTCTCCCTCCCTTCCCCACTCTCTAAAAGTGAATAAATGAAACCTTTTAATAAAAACTGGGTTAGTAGAAAATCCACTAATAAATAGGCTAAATATCAACCAGACAATTTTTAAAGGACAATAATAGTTGAAGATCAAAAGGAATGAAACAATGATTGCAGGGTCTTTATTTAGATACCTTCACACAAATTCCCCCAGTTTCCAAGGAAGGAACAGAGTTGGAGTGTAGAAGATGAGGGTTTATGCTCACACTTTCTGTGTTTTGACATCATGCGAACAGCTTTGAATCCTTCCATCTCTATTCAATGGACCTAATTTTAAAAAACTCATTCTCAATGAAACTAAAGCAACAGAAAAAATTTTAGACACTGGCTACATTAACCTTTCAAGGCAATATGTGTGCAATAGAGCAGTAGAATAAAACACTTTATTTTCATACTTTTGCAATAATTATAGTGTGTTTATTGTGTAATTTTAGTGTAGATTCATGTTTTTTAAAACATCAAACCTGTACTAGTCTGTAGAGTCAACAAGATGCTTTCAAATATTCAGTGTCAAAATCCATCTTCTTTGCTACACTTGTAAGTAATGAATTTTATGCAACTATCAAATGAATGTGAGCTTAAATAAGTGAATCTAATGTAATGGCTATTAGCTTTTTTATTTTTAAATAATGAATTAGTATTGTATCTTAAGGATGAATGAAGACTTTTCAGCTGTCAAGAAAATGTACTCTGACATAATGTGTCATTTATTGTAACTTTGCTACTGAAACAGATACATATAATGATTCTAAGCATGTATTGTTGTCTGTCAACATATGTAAATTATGCTGAAAATAAGTAAATTTGCAACTAGACATGTAAATGTTTTAAATGTGATGGTTCTGTATTAAATTGTGCTGTTGCAATTCAGAATATCCTTGTTTAGGCTTGGCTTTCTGAGGCTCTTTTTTAAAAACAAATATAAATGGTGCTTCAAGACAATTATACAATGGAATTGAAATAAACCATCTAATTAACAGAACTTATGCAAATGCCACATGGCAATGCTGCACTTATATAAATCTTGGGGAGATTTATGATATCTCAAAAAAGTGGATTATTTTTCCTGGAAAAGAAGTTTAACCACTACACACAGACCATTCTTTGAATCAAAGAAGTCAATGGATATAATATCTACTGAAGAAGATGTGGTGTTAAAAACCAAAGAGCTGTCTGATAATTGTTGTTTAGTATATATAATCACTAAATGACAAACTAGTTCTCATTATACTCTAAGTATATACTTCATATCTCTTACCAAACTCTCATAATGTTCTTAAAAGTGTACTTATATATACTCTCAGATGAGCTTTACCCTCTTACATCTTAATCATAAACATGTGTGCCTTTGGATGTATATAGGGAATAGAGATCTAGAGTAAACTTAAGTCTGAATGAAGAAAAGAATAAGTAGTTGTGGCAAAAAAATGCCACACCAATTTGTCTGCCACTATGAACACATTTCTGGAGAGCATATATTTTTGAGCTAGAAAAAGAATGTATAAAATATGACATTGGAGCCTGGTATGCTTTCCTTATTTTAACCATTGTATTTAGAGAGTTTAATTTGGTCATTAGCATTCTCCTAAGACAGATATTCTAAGAGAAATCCAGGGAGCTACAGGATAATGATAAATGATTGTATTTCATTTTTTATACAATCACCCAAAAATGGGCTCAAAAACAGTAAAAACAGCCATCTCATTTTATTTAAAATTTCTCAAATGAAACAGTATATGGTTATTTTGATTTTTAGTTGAAAACTGGTTGACTGTTTAAAAAAAGTATTGCATTACATATTTTGAAGTCAAAATGCTGTGTTGGTTGATTAATTTTTCACCTAGAAGCAGTTAAAAATATGGAACTTAAGGCCCAATGATAGAGTTTGAGTAAAGTGAACTAATAACAGGGATAATTGAAAACGGCTCCTGATAGTGCTACAGAAAGCAGCTGATGAATGCTGTCACAGCACAAGAATGGCTCTAGGAGTCAGATTCACAAGCTTCTGTCCTGAAATGGATGTAGCTGGGAGAATTATTAACTCTTTCTGGATCTCTATTTTATTGATATAAACTTCTGATATAGAGCATCTTTAAGGTCTCTCACATCTCTAAATTTTGATTACACCCTTAGTTGGAAATTTATTTAGAGAATTGTAGAATAAATTGCTAGAGAACAGATAAAAGTGGGGTTGCAGAGTAAGAGACATATGGCTTCAAATAACACTGCCTCAAATTAAGGGTCTCAACAGTCATACCATCTTACCCAAGTCACTTAACATCTGGGGCCTCAATTTTCCAAATGAGGATTGCATAGAGGATTGCAACCTGTTATTAGGCTGGAATTATATGATACATAAAAAGCTAGATGGGACAACACACTTAAGAGTAAAGATATAGAACTATAAACACATAACTTTATAACTGGGAAAATTATTACCAAACATATCTAGCTATTTTGAGAAACAATTTTGACTTTAAATCTTGTCACATTAAACTAGTATTAATCATGGATTCCAAATCTGGGATAAAGAAAAAGAAGTCATGCTTTAAAGTATATTTAGCTATATAGATCATATTTTCTTTATTTGGCTTTTCAAGGACCTGATTTAACAGAATTTTATTGCTGCTCTGCATGCACCAAAATTGTGGTCTGTGCATGAATATAAGCTTACCTGGAGTGGCTCTGTCTACAGAAAAGTTTGTCACAGTACCCATAGTGGAATATTCAGGAAATACCACCCACCAAGAGTAATTTGTGTTGAAAGTGAGGAACAGAAACTATATGGGAAGTTTCCAGGTTTGGAAAAGTTAGTAAAATATCCTTTAGTTGTTTTGTAGATTCCTGATCATTCCATTAAAAAGTATCATATGATTTGAACAATTTTTTAAAAGGTAATAAAAAGTATAGGAGATTGAAAAATCAAATTTTATTTGAAAATGACCCAAAGCTGGTCTTCAAAGCCCATAATTGTATACATTGAGGTGAGAGTGGGGAACAAGTGCTGACAAATGCAAAGAAAAATTAAAATAAATTTTAAAAACATCAAGAAATCATTGCAAACCATATTACTCTATATAGGTTAAAATGTCCCAGGCATAGTTGGCCATGGGCATAAAATACAAACTATGATTTAAGTGCAGGGAACAATCTGGGTTGAACCCATGCAAAACAATTGCAGTCCCAACCACATTTGTTTGTGTTCACAGAGCTTGAATAACCTCAATGGATGTCACTTGATCTATTTTCTGTTAATCAACATTAAGTTGAAATTTAGCCCTCAGAAAAAATCTAACCTATATAGGCTTCCATTTTATAACAACATCCTTTTCATATTGTTTTAGTGTTTATAGTAAAGTTTGTATTAAATAAATGAAACTATGCTTAGTAAATATTTTTCACATTACATTTTTCAGAAAGAACTATACTGCTCCAGAAAGGCAATTTACATGCATTTTTAAAGCATAATATAAAATAAAAATATCTTGTTATGGCATCATACATATTAGTCTCAATGTTCTAATTTTTATCCCTATTATCTACAAAGCAATTCCAAGATCACTGTTATTTAGATATATGGCTAAAAATTAAAATTAATTTTAGTTGACTCTACTTTCTAATTTAACAAAAAAAAATTAGAGACTTATGCAATGAAGTTTGAACTAAAAGCAAGTTATCAACATTCATGTTGGTGACCCAATAGGGATTCTACTTTCTTAACTTCATCACCTCCTGAAGGGATGAGTTAGGAGATGTTACATTTATTCCTGTTTTTGCTCCTGTTAGATCTTAGGTGAGCTAATTGACCTTCTTTGTCACAAGTCATTTTTTTGTGAAGGATGATGTTTAGGGCATCTCTCTGGCTCAGAATTTAACAACTACATGAGTCTACATCTGCCTACCATATCAATCAAGGCATACTTCATTATTCACTCTGGAACTATTCAAATTATAGGGTTTCCAAGACCTCAAATTTAGTGTTTGCTGTAAACTGAAGCATTGTGGGAATGGAAGTAGAACTTGTGCAGATGCATCTACACATTTGATACAATTATGTGGAATGAGTGGGAAACAAATTTACCTGGATCAGTGTTCTTGTGAGAGTTCAAGTTTTCTGGGACTCTAAATTTCAGGAGAATTACCTCTGTAGCCATTTTTTAAAAATCTTCACCAAAGGATATGTTTGTTTGAATTTAGAGAGAGAGGAAGGGAGAGAGAAAAAAAACAGAGAGAGATAGACAGACAGACAGACAGACAGAGAGACATCATTTTGTTGCCTTCAATATGAGCCCAGTCCAGGGATAGAACCCACAACCTAGATCTGTTCTATGTATTCTGACCAGGAACTTAACCTGCAACCTTTTGGAATATGGTATGTTGCTCCAACCAACTGAGCCACCCAGCCAGGGCAACTGTGTAGCCATTATTTTTAGTTATGTGATCTAATCCAAAAGTGTAAAAAAACTTCTCTTATACCAAGCAAATACAGCACAGAGTAGGCCTCTAGTCACCCCCTCAAGAGTGTAAGGAAGACTATAATGTTTTCTTATTATACATTTATATTTCAGGAGGAATGAAGCCTAGAACTTGAAGAAGTCTCCAAGTCACAAAAGCCACAACACACAGGGCTATTTGAGTTTTGAACAGATTTTATTTAAATAGTAAAGGGTGGGATTTAAGATGCATGCCCATTATCTTTTCAAGGAGACTCAGAATGTAAGGGGTCAGCTGCCTCCTTCCCCTGTGCAATATCCAGTGCCCAGGAATACTGTGTCCTAAACCATCTCCATACCTTTCTGTGAGCTGATCCCCTTCATGACCAGCTGATCTTGCTGCTTCTTACAATAATTCTGCCTATGCCTTCTGATAGTTAAGCACTTCCTCTTGGGTGCTATTTTTTGGGGTCCTATCTCCTATCATCCTAACTGCTATTGGTGATCCTGCTAGCATTGCCTTAGCCTGCAGAGGAAAGTACCACTGAATGTATTTCCAGCACTATTCACTGTATCCCCTCCACTTCACTCGCCAAATGTTGTAACCCATTCCTCTGTTGTCTCACATGGCAGTTCTGCTATTTCAACTTCACTGAGCTAGGCCAAACTTTCCCATGTTTCTAGGAACCATCTGAGTAATCAGTTCTTACCATCTCCACTGGGCCTTGCCAGGGTGTTAAATCCTGTCTCTCAGGTGAGTTCTCCCATCTGAAAGTTTGTACTCTAGAAGAGACACTAATGATCAAGTATATGAGATACCAGCCATCCCTTGTCATCAGTCACTTCAGTGCTCACACAGTGAGCACATGAATAAAAAGGCCATGGCCATGTGGGTGGAGGCAAAAGCTAAAGATGAGAGTGACAACACAAGCTCCTTCTCACTAAGATCAATAGAGATACTACTGTCATAGGGTCTAGTCTGCTGATAACAGAAACCAATACTGAGTCCTTATATGGCATCATTCTTTGAGGAAACAAACAGGCCACATGGTGGCACATTATTTCATACGGCTTTTTTTCACTGTGGAAGAGGAAGCAATTAGTTCTGACAAAATAGACTATACATTCTGACTCTCTTGACAGCACCACTATATAAGGGTTTATTCCTTCACCCACACTGGATTCCTCTTAACCTCGCGTCAAACCATGAGAACAGCTTTATAGAAGAGAATGTTTGGGAGTAAGCTTATGACAATATGATACTTAGGCCATATTTGATAACATATGACCCAGAAGCTGCCTCTTGTCAAAATGTGAAAACAGTCTACTTAAAATACAGCTGAGACACTGCTTCAGAACAAACACTTAACACTAATAGTGGGCCACCCTCCAGGATGCAGTGCATATCTTAATAGCAGATCTAGCCCCTTCTGATAGTCAAGGTGCCCACTGGGATGATGACTTCTCTTTTTTCCTGCTAGTGTCTAATTTTTGAGTCAGCCTACTCAAATATTGGAAAGTTCCTACTATTTAACACATTTATTTTGTTGAGTGTAATGTGTATTTTTTAAACTTAAAACAAAAAAACTATATAACAAAGTGCAAAATTAACCTCTCTTTTCCACAAATTTGATTAAAAAATGTGACAGAGGAATGCCACCCCTTGCCACTCGAATAAGTACCAATACTACCCCTATGTGGAGTAACAAATAATCTGATTACAATAGTGCACTCTTGTCATCTTTTGTATTCATTTTTTTTTAAATGTAGCTAAGGTAGTAGGGAGTTGGCTAACTGATAAAAATTGAATGAAAGACTTTTCATTCAGAATGAAGTCTTTGTCATACTGTATTTAGTTTGAGTATTCCCATTACTGAATATTATTCTATTCAGGAGAAATATAAATTCAAGTCTAAGAGGTGACAGAAGAAAAATTCCACCACTTTGCTTATAGTCAAACTTTATCCAAATAAGCCTGCAAAATTCCATAGTACCTGGCCATATCTTATCTCCTTTCTGTCTCTATCTTAAGAAGTTTCTGGCTAGTGTCTCTCCATGAACCTCTCTTGACCTCCTTCCTTATGTAGAAAGAAGTCAGCCATTTCTATCTTTCTCAGTCCCAAATATTCATTTTGTACCTGGATGAACAGAACAAAGGTGGCAAACCTTCAAAAGCCCTTCTGTAAAAGTATGAGGAAGGAAAAAACTATACACATTTCCATTTTTATAAGAATGCATACTCCTGATATTTGAGCATATCAGCTCTGCTAATATTCTAAGAGCATACTTTTTCATGGTTTCTAAAACTATATTTAAACAAATCTACAAAATTTATGACTAAAATAAACTAAAACAACAACAAAGATAGGGACACTTAATTTTACAAGCCAAAAGCACTGCTTATCAAAGACTATTGCCATTATGCAAGTGGTTATAAGATTCCATATTCCGTGTATTAGTGTCTCCATCTCCACTGAACGAAAAGCTTCTAGGAGAGCATGAACTCATCCATCATTTATGTGGAGTCTACTTACCTTGTCTGACCTCTTGCCAATAGAAAAATGTTGTTTTCAGACACATCTTATAAAGGGCTTCAAATAATTCAGGGAGAGTGTCCTGATCTATGAACTTTGTAAATATGCCAAAAATTGAATTGAGTAGAGAAATAGAAGTAAAGCATAGAATGTCTTGCCTTTGCCCATTGTAGTTCCCTTACTAGAGGCATTTCAGCTAATTAAAGACACAGAAGAAACACAACTTCTTCTGTAACAATACATCTTCCATTCTGGATCTTGCTCATAGGGAGACAGATGTGAAGAGAGGTCAATTCTTATTTCCTAAAACACTGTTTTGTCCATATCAATACAATGATTGTGCGAAGAAAACTAGAGATATTTACAGACTCATGGACCTCAGATTTTCCTCAGTGGGATATTAGTAAGTTCATGGATCAGAATCATATTTCAGATATTACTAAGCACACATATACCATTATTGTTCAGTCAAGGAAAAAGGCTTTGAGGGCTTAAGAGTATTTCTGGATTGGAAATAGAACCATTTATTCAATTTTATGACCCTGGGCAACAATTTTATTGTTTCTAATAGAAATCAAAGATCAAGCAATAATAACACTTCCAACTGTATTTATTGTGAAACAGAGCATTCATATTTTTAGGAAACACTTTCTGATTTATTTAATAAGTCATATTAGAAAAGAACCTCCAGGGTATCACCAACATGACAAAGTAGAAGATCCCAGCCTCCATCTCCCTCAATAAATATCAATAGTTAGGGAGTTCTCCCTTTCCAAAAACATCCTCGTGAGAGCTCAGGAGTTCCCTTAAGAAACTTGAGGAACATGATGGAGACACCTGAGAATAACTGCACAAAAAGGGATAGAAAAAGCAACTTTATTTTTGCCTACATCATCCCATCCCCCAGGCCACACTGCTGAGCACCATGTAAAAACTCCACAGCTGGAAAAAGTTCCCCTCAACAGAAAAGGAAGAGCAGGAGGAGCAACCAGCCTTCTCAGCCTACTGGGGCACGACATGAAGGACCCTCTTGGAATTCCCCCACTCAGAGACTGGTAAAGTTGAAATAAATAGAGACAGATAGAAACAAGGAAGAAAAGCAGGATCTGCTGGAATCAACCACATAGCAAGAGTGACTAAGGATTCCAATAACCCATTTTGCAAAGAATAACAGCAGCTTTCAGCTCTGGAGAAACCAGCACAGCCGCCATAGACCCCCTACAGATTTTACTAGATTTTCACTTCACAAGTTTACGCATTCACAGATGCCAGCCACCTGAGTCCCTCTCCACTCCCTTCCACTTCCCCCGTGCAGAGCCCAGGAACTGCACCAACAACCAGGTGAGGCTTCTGCCTACCACTGCATAAATACAAAACACTAACCTAGACCCTCATGACTGACTTTATATCTGTGCACATGCTTAGGATTAACCTCACCAGCTGTGAATGTGCATACAGCCAGCCTGATTTCCATCACTGGCCTGTATGGCCATGTATGTGCCTCTAGCAAGACCCTACAGATACGAAAGTACACTCCAGAAGCCAAGGCCTCCACAGATGCTTTTGGGCCAATATCTAACCCCCAACCTAGACCATTGGGCTCATCTCTAGCTAGTTCTCACAGTTGCTGGTGGGCCTAGCTCAAACCCTGGCTTCTGTCACTGGTCTGCACCAGTGGGCTGTTCTGTAGTACATTCCTCCACCTATATACCTTCATGGCCCTGGTTCAACTCCCTTCACTGTCCCCCACTGCAATGCACACACTCATGAGGAGACACCACAGCCAGAAAAGTACATCCTTCCAGCAAGACCCCACAGCTGCCAGTGCACCCACAGTTGGCCCATATTCTTGATGATGGCTCTGGTCCCCATCACTAAATGATTGTTTGCAACCAGCCCCTACTACTATATAAATACTTACAGCTGGCCCCTTCAACAAAGTATGTGCATCTCACCGACTCAAGATGCCAATACCATCTGCCATGCATGGTTCCTAGCCACTAGACTGAAGGTATCACTGAGAATCCCCATAGACATTGCATCAATGCAGACCCCACAGTGATAGTCAAGGGATATACAATTGTTGATACAGGAGACTCCAAAGACCTGAGCCAGCAAAATACCAGCCTCTGTAGCTACCAAATGTCCCTGAACTTCATGCCCTGTGTGGCTAAGCCCATTGTTACAGCATAATCCAACATTCTTCCTCTCATAGCTGAAGGCATTTCTTTATGGCAGTCAGTACATAAACTCTGGAAGAGGTTATGGCTTCTCAAATGTACAAACACTTATACAAGTTTATGGGGATTATGAACAATCAGCACAACATAAACACAATAAACATCCAGTAACCAACCCCCCAAAATGGAAATAGATAAAGGTGTTCTGAAAGCTGAAAGAGAATACAGATAATCAACTTAACAAAATCAGAAAAACAATGCAAAAATGAATAAGAAGTTCAACAAACGTATAAAAATATGAAAAAGAATCAAACAATTTTAAACCTGAAGAATGCAATGACTACACTAAGGAATTCAATAGAGAGTTCCAACAGCCGACTGGACCAAGTGGAAGAAAGAATCAGTGAGCAAGTTTTAGATAGACCATTTGAAGTTATTCAGTCAGAGGAGCAAAAGGAAAGAAGAATGAAAAGAAATAAAGAAAGTTTATGTGTCTTATGGGAATAACAACAATTAAGACAAATAAGAAAATAATGTATATGCCATGGGAGTCCCCCCCAAAAGAAGAAAGGAAAAAAAGCTTATTTAAAGAAATAACGACTGACAACTTCTTAAATCTGAAGAAAGGAATGGACATTCAAGTTTATTAACCTAATATATCACCAATAATTTCAATCCAAAATGAACTTCTCCAACATACATTGTAATAAAACTATCTAAGATTAAAAACATAACAGACACACAGTCAGTGGCAAACCATGGCCGGGACTGTGGTCACCTGCTAGGACAGTACCAGAGAAATTGGGGAGCCAGGTAACACACAGAGATAGGATAAGAGAAGGGCCACAACTGGCTGTGACCCAGATAGACTGTGGACTGGTCAAAGAGTTGGTCTGTGTGGAAAGATGTACACTTGTTGGGAACGGCCATTTCTGACTAAGGAGAATTCGCTGAGAAAATGCTCTGAGCAGCTGTGCAAAGATCTCTCTCAGTCAGTGGCTGGGCTAACAAAGAGGGAGGAGAGGGATTGCAATTTGCTCCCACTCAGGGTACCTCATGGATAGAGCAAAGGAGGGTAGCAGGGGCTCAAAGAGGTAGAAACACCCAGAGAGACTTAATTCAATAGCTGACTAAACTGCCCTGAAGGGTCTTTGCTTGTGTAGTACCCAGGCCAACAAGGAGGGAGGAGGAGGGATGTGATTTGCTCTGACTCAGTGCACCTCATGAACTAACAAAGGGTGGCACAACGAAGTAAATTATAGGCATCAGCCTGGCACATATGCTCAGAGTGGACTGTGTGGGCCAAATGGTGCTCTGAGGGCATGAGCTGGAAACTGGGCACTTGGGGCCCAATCAAGCCCCCATCCTCTCTGAACCACAGGAAAGATACAAAAACAGAGCTCTGCCCCTCTTTGCTGTAGCACCCAGAAGACCAGAAAAACCTGCTAGGTGGGTTTAAATTTAGCAAGAGGCTTTTCGCTTTTTTTCCAAGTGTAAGACAATAAGACCTGGAGCTGTGAGAAGACAAAAAACAGACCCAGAAAAAAGTCAGATGGCTAACACTGACAGCTGAGATAAATTTCACTTTACTATCCTTCAGAACTTGCATTTTTATTTTTTGTTATTTTTATATTTTATTTCTTATTTTTTATTTATCTTCTCTCTGTTTATTTTTTTGTTTTGTTTGTTTGATTTCATTGTTTCATCAGTTTTCTTTTTTCATTTTTTTAAAAATATATTTCACTGATTAAGCTATAACAGTTGTCCCAATATTCTCCCTTAGCCCCCTCTACCCAGTACCCCCATTCCCCCCAGCATTCCTCTCCCTTAGTTCATGTCCATGGGTCATGCATATAAGTTCTTTGGCTTCTCTATTTCCTATACTGTTCTTAACATCCCACCTATTTTGTACCTACCAATTTGTACTTCTTAATCTCTGCACCTTTCCCCAACTCTCCCCCTCCCCCTTCCAGCTGATAACTCTCCAAAGGATCTCAATATCTATGATTCTTTCTCTGTTCTTCTTGTTTGCTTAGTTGATTTTTTTTTCAGTTTCAGTTGTTGATAGATCAGTTGTTGATAATTCTCTGTAACATTTCATATAATAAGGGCTTGCTGATGATGAAGTCCTATAGCTTTACCTTATCTGAGAAGCACTTTATCTGCTCTTCAATTCCAAATCATAGCTTTGCTAGATAGAGTAACCTAGGTTGTAGATCCTTGCTATTCATCAATTTGAATACTTCTTTTTTAATATATTTTATTGATTATGTTGTTATAGTTGTCCCATTTTCCCCCTTCACTCCCCTCCACCCTGCACACCCTCTCCCACCCACATTCCCCCCCTTTAATTCATGTCCATGTGTTATATTTATAAGTTCTTTAGTTTCTACATTTCCTATACTAATCTTACCCTCCCCTTGTCTATTTTCTAACTACCATCTATGCTACTTATTCTCTGTACCTTTTCCTCCTCTCTCCTGCTCCCACTACACTGTTGATAACCCTCCATGGGATCTCCATTTCTATGGTTCTGTTCCTGTTCTAGCTGTTTGCTTAGTTTGTTTTTCTTTTTGTTTTAGGTGTGGTTGTTAATAATTGTGAGTTTGCTGTCATGTTACTGTTCATGTTTTTTATCTTCTTTTTCTTAGATAAGTCTCCATAAGATTTCATATAATAAGGGCTTGGTGATGATGAACTCCTTCAACTTGACCTTATGTGAGAAGTACTTTATCTGTCCTTCCATTCTAAATGAAAGCTTTGCTGGATAGAGCAATCTTTGATGTAGGTCCTTGCCTTTCATGACTTGGAATACTTCTTTCTAGCCCCTTCTTGCCTTTAAGGTCTCTTTTGAGAAATCAGTTGACAGTCAGATGGGACCTCCTCTGTAGGTATATGTCTCCTTATCTCTTGTTGCTTCTAAGATTCTCTCCATTTTAATCTTGGCTAAGGTAACTATGATGTGCCTTGGTGTGTTCCTCCTTGGGTCCAACTTCTTTAGGATTTTCTGAGCTTCCTGGACTTCCTGGAAGTCTATTTCCTTTGCCAGATTGGGGAAGTTCTCCTTTATTATTTGTTCAAATAACTTTTCCATTTTTTGCTATTCCTCTTCTCCTTCTGGTACCCTTATAATTTGGATGTTGGAATATTTAAAGATGTCCTGGAGGTTCCTAAGCCTCTCCTCATTTTTTTGAATTCTTATTTCTTTATTCTTTGCTGTTTGGTTGTTTCTTTCTTCCTTCTAGTCCATTCCATTGATTTAAGTCCCAGTTTCCTTCCCATCACTATTGGTTCCCTGTACATTTTCCTTTATTTCCCTTAGCATAGCCTTCATTTTTCCATCTAATTTGTGATAAAATTCAACCAATTCTGTGAGCATCCTGATCACCAGTGCTTTGAACTGTGCATCTAATAGGTTTGCTATCTCTTTGTCGCTTAGTTGTATTTTTTCTGGAGCTTTGATCTGTTCTTTCTTTAGTTTGGGCCATTTTTTTTTTTGTCTTGATATGCTTGTTATGTAATGAGGTGCAGAGCCTTAGGTGTTTGCCCAGGCGGGGCAACCCAGTAACTGGGTTGTGATGCTGTATGTGGGGGAGGGGTCCAAGAGGGAAAAATGGTGCCTGCTCCACTCTTTGCCAGATTTCAGTCACTTTTGCTGCTTCCCCCAAGCAAACTGGGCTTACCTAGTGCTGGTTCTCATGCCACTGGGTTTGTGTACATTCTAGGACCCTGTGGGTCTTTCCAATGAACTTTCCTGTGAGGCTGGGAGTCTCTCCCAGCACCTCCACCCCCACAGGTGTTTTCAATCAGTGTTTTGAGGCTTCATTTCCCTGTGCTGGAACCCTGAGTTGTGCGGTCTGTCTTGCTCCCCGTTTTTGCCTGCTTTATCTGCACCTGATTGTGGGCTCGCCTGGTTCCGCAAGCCACCTTGCATGCCATGCCCCTCCACAACTCATTCCCTCACTGGGTCTGCCCACTGCCATCTTGTGCACCCAGAGTCCACCAGCTGCTACTTTGCATGCCCGGGATCTACCAGCCACCGCTTTTTTTTTTCCACGACCCCTCTCCACCCAACTCTGGCCCTCCTACTGGTCTGGATGAATGTGTCTACTATCACTCCTTGATTGTTGGACTTCCATAGAGTTTGGTTTTTCTGTCAGTTCTGATTGTTTTTTGTTTTTAAATTGTTGTTGTCTTTATTTTCATTATGTAAGGAAGCACAGTGTGTCTATCTATGCCTCCATCTTGGCCAGAAGTCCTTTATCAGTTCTCTTTATACTCCCTTTTATATTGTTTTCATTTTTCTTCCTT
Organism: Anoura caudifer; assembly: GCA_004027475.1. Classification (NCBI taxonomy): domain Eukaryota; kingdom Metazoa; phylum Chordata; class Mammalia; order Chiroptera; family Phyllostomidae; genus Anoura; species Anoura caudifer. The sequence goes on along the minus strand of PVKU01001888.1, from coordinate 179,026 downwards.
CACTTCACTCATATTCCAATAACATACTACCCTTGGTCTTTTATTTTTTATTCATTTTATTCAAATCATATATTCCTTATCACATTATTGTTATTCCAAATCCCACATAGCACCCTTCCCTGGAATTAATCTATTTCTCCATCTTCCTGAGCTTTATTACTGTTATGGTTAATTTTATGCTCTCCCACACTACACCATGTTTCTGTCCCTTACTCTCACTCTATCTCACCATCTAACCTAGCATAAGCACTCTGCTTTCTAAAGTCAGCCCACATTCTTTTTCCCTTCTAGTAAGAGTCTTATTTCTTTTTCAATGTTTATAAAAAGTGGCTAGTTGGGTGAAATATCACAGTTATCGCTGTACTTCTAAAAGGAGCTCCTATCTGTTCTCTACTTGTTAGTACTTTAAATCCCATAGAATACTCTCCCACTGTCTTACTCCATTTTGCTTTCACCCTGCCCCTGATCACATACAAGACAAGGTGGGAGTTGTCAGTACCAGTAAACCCACTAGAGAGAAAAACTCTGCAACAAAGAAGCCACTAAGGTGGTGTCTAAGCCACCCTAAGTACAACAAGAGAGTCCACACAAGGAGAAGAAAGGGCAACTGTAGAAATAAAGAGAAAAAATAAACAAATAAAGAGATCAAAGAGACAACACCAGTGAGTCCCATAGAACTCCTACCATAGAAGTTCACCCTATGAACACAGCTGGCAAATCAGAGCATCAGGAATCACAGAGACAAACAAAAACAATCACCTAAAAAGGGGAAACAAGGAAAGCACCCAGAATTAAAAGGAATGGAAGACTCCCTAGGAAAAGAGCTGAATGAAATGGAAGCAAGCAAATTATCAGATATAGAATTCAAAAGAGTGGTTATAAGGATGCTCAAAGAACTCACAGACAACTATAAGAAACTGAGTGGGAACTACAACAGTATGAAAAAGTAAATAGAAACTATAAACAAGAATCAGGAAGAAATGAATAATACAATTTATGAAATAAAAAAATACACTAGAGGGAATTACAAGCAGGTTGAATGAGGCAGAGGACTGAATTAGTGAGCTGGAAGAGAGGGCAAAAATAAATATCCAGGTAGAGCAGCCACAAGAAAAAAGACCCAAAAATATGAAGATAGCTTAAGGGAACTGCAAAACAACATGAAACACAACAACATTCAAATCATAGGAATACCAGAAGGAGAAAAATAGGAGCAAGGGATAGAAACCCTGTTTGAAAAAAAATATGACAGAAAACTCCCTGAACCTGAGTGGAGAAAAGCCACACATGTTCAGGAAGCATAGGCGGTCCCAATCAAGATGAACTCAAAGAAGCCTACTCCAAGACAATTCATAATTAAAATGCCAAGTTTTAAAAACAAAGAGAGAATCTTAAAAGCAGCAATGAAGAAACAAGAATTAACATACAAGGGAACTCCAGTAGCAGCAGCAAATTTCTCAACAGACACACTACAGGCCAGGAGAGAATAGCAAAAAGTATTCCAAGTAATGAAAAGCAAATGCCTGCAACAAAGAGTACTCTACCCAACAAGACTCTCAATTAAGATGGAAGGCAAAATAGGGAGTTTCCCAGACAAAAGCACACTGAAAGAATACACCTCCGCCAAATCAGCACTGCAAGATATGTTAAGGAACTGCTTTAAGAAGAGAAAGAACAAGAGTAAAAGAAAGAGAAACACAGGTACAAAGGGGAAAAGTGAATAAGTACTTATCAATAATAACCTTAAATATTAATAGATTAGATGCTCCAATCAAAAGACAATTAGCTGAATGGATAAAAAAACGCAACTTGCACATATACTGCCTACAAGAGACCCACCTTAGAACAAAAAACCTACATGGACTGAAAGTGAAGGGGGAAAATATTCCAAACAAATGGGCAGGGAAAAAAAGGCTGGTGTAGCAATTCTTATATCAGACAAAATATACTTCAAAACAGGGCCATGAAAGGGACACAGAAGGACACTTCATAATATTCAAGGGAAGAATTTAACAAGAAGACAAAAATATAAACATATATAAGAGCAACATAAGAGCATCCAAGTATATAAGGAAAATCTTGGAGGACTTCAAGAAAGGTATAGACAGCAACACACTTATCATAGGGGATTTTAACACCTCACTATCAAAAATGGATAGATTTTCCAAACAAAGTGTCAACAAGGATATTGCAACATTGAACAATGCCCTAGGTCAAATGGATATGACTGAAAACTATATAAAACCTTTCAGGCCAAATAAGCAAAATATACATCCTTTTCAAATGCACATGGAACATTTTCAAAGATAAACCACATGATAGGACACAAAACAAGCCTCAACAAATTCAAGAAAATTGTAATCATACCAAGCATGTTCTTGGACCATGAGGACTTGAAACTAGAAAGCAACCTCAAGGGAAAAACTAAAAAATGCTCAAATTCCTAGAGATTGAATAGCATGCTATTAAACAATAAATGGGTTAATAATTAGATCAAGGAAGAAATAAAATATTTTCTGGAAGCAAATGAAAATGAACGCACAACAGCCTAAAACCTATGGGACATAGCAGAGTTGGTCCTGCAAAGGAAGTTCATAGTGATACTGGCCTACCTAAAAAGATAGAGACATTTCAAATAAACAATTTATGCTACATGTACAAGAACTGGAGGAACAACAACAAATAAAGCCCAGAGCAAAAGGAAATAACCAAGATCAGAGCAGAATTAAATGACATAGAGACTAAAAGATCAATTCTAAGAATCAGTAAATCCAGGAGCTGATTCATTGAAAAGACAGACAAAATCAACATGCCTTTAAGCAGACTCATCAAGAAAAAAGAGAGAGGACCCAAATAAATAAAATAAGAAATGAAAGAGGAGAGATCACAACTGATACAACAGAAATACAAAGGATTGTAAGAAATTACTATGAATAACTATATGGCAAGAAATTTGAAAACCTGGATGAAATGGACAAATTTTTAGAAACATATAATCTTCCCATCCCAAATGAAGAGGAACCAGAAAGCCTGAACAGTCAGATAACAGCTAGTGAAATTGAAGCAGTAATAAAAAAATTCCCAGCATACAAAAGCCCTGGACTGGATTTTTTCACAGCAGAATTTTATGAAACAATTAAGGAAGTGTTAACTCCTATTCTTCTCAAATTATTCCAAAAAACCCAAGAAGAGGAAAGACTACCAAACTCTCTTTATGACAACAGCATCTTCCTAATCCCCAAACCAGATATACACACAACAAAGAAAGAACACTGAGGCCAATATAACTGATGTACATAGATGCTAAAATCCACAACAAAATATTGGCAAACCATATCCAGCAATACATTAGAAAAATCATACAATATGATCAAGTGGGATTCATCCCAAGGTTGCAAGGGTGGTACAATATTGGCAGATCAATAAATGCAATACATCACATAAACAAAAAGAAAGACAAAAATCACATAATCATATCAATAGTAGGGGGAAGCATTTGCTAAGGTATAGGAGTCATTTATGATAAAAGCAGCAAAGTGGGAGTAGAGGGAGCATACCTAAACATAATAAAGTTCATATTTGCAAAACCTTCAGAAAATATCATACTTAACAGGCAAAAACTAAAAGCCTTCCCACTAAGATCAGGAACAAGAAAAAGATGCTCACTTTCACCAATTATATTCAACATAGTATTAGAAGTCCTAGACACAGCAATCAAATAAGAAAAAGAATAAAAGTCATCCAAATTGGAAAGGAGGAAGTAAAACTGTCCCTGTTTACAGATGACATGATAATGTGCATAGAAAATTGTATAGAGTACACCAAAGTACTACTTAATATAATAAGTGAATTTGGCAATATAGCAGGATACAAAGTCAATATTCAGAAACTGATGCGTTTTTGTGCATCAACAACAAAATATCAGAAACAGTAATCAGGAAAAAAAATCCCATTTTCTATACAGCAAAATAAAGAAAAATAAAGTACCTAGGAATAAACCTAACCAAAGAGGTAAAAGATTTATACTCAGAAAACTATGCAACACTGAAGAAAGAAATTAAGGAAAAAACAAATGGAAGCACATACAGTGTTCATGGATTAGAAGAATTAACATTATCAAAATGTCTGTACTACCCAAAGCAATTTATACATTCAACACAATCACGATTAAAATACCAATGATATAGCTCACAGATATGGAACAAACATTTCAAAAATTTTTATGGAACCATAAACAACCCTGAATAGCCTCACCACTTTTGAGAGAGAAGAACAAAATAGGAAGGAACATAGTACCTGATATCAAACTATATTACAAGGCAACAGTAATCAAAACAGCCTGGTACTGGCATAAGAACAGACCCATAGACCAATGGAACAGAAAAGAGAACCCATCAATAAACCCAAGTCACTATGGTCAATTAATATTGAAAAAAGGGCAGAAGCATAAAATAGAGTAAAAATATCCTCTTCAGCAAATGGTGTTGGGAGATCTGGACAGCTACTTGCAAAAATATGAAACTTGACCACCAACTTCCATCATACACAAAAATAAACTCAAGATGGATAAATGACTTAAATATAAGTTGTGACACCATAAGAGTCCTAGAGGAAAACATAGGCAGAAAAATCTCAGATATCCCATGCAGGAGTATTTTCAGTGATATGTCCCCTAGAACAAAGGACATAAAGGAAAGAATAACAAATGGGACTTCATCAAACAAATTAAAAAGCTTCCACACAGCTAAATAAAACATCAACAAAATGGAAAGGGAACCAACCAAATATTTACAAGAAAACATCTTTGCCAATGATACATCAGACAAGGGTTTGATCTCCAAAATATATAAAGAACTCACACAACTCCACACCTAGAAGACAAAAAATCCAACTAAAAAATGGGCAAAGGACCTGAACTGACACTTCTCCAGGAAAGACATACAGAGGGCCCAGAGGCATATGAAAGGATACTCACCATCACTAGCCATCAAAGAGATGCAAATTAAAACCACAAATAGATAGCATTTCCCATGTGTCAGAATAGTCACCATAAACAAATCAACAAAGAACAAGTGCTTGAGAGGTTCTGGAGAAAAGGAAACCCAAGTAAGTACATTGTTGGTGGGAATGCAGACTGGTGCAACCCCTGTGGAAAACAGTACGGAATTTCCTAAGAAAACTAGAAGTGGAACTGCCTTTTCACCTGGCAATTCCACTGTTCGGATTATACCCCAAGAATCCTGAAACATCAATCCAAAAGAACCTATGCACCCCAATATTAATAGCAGCACAATTTACAATAGCCAAGTGCTCAAAGCAACCTAAGTGCCCATCAGTAAATGAGGGGATCAAAAAACTATGGTACATTTACACAATAGAATACTATGCAGCAGAAAGGAAAATGGAGCTCCTACTCTTTCCGACAGCATAGGTGGAACTGGAGAGCATTATGCTAAGTGAAATAAGCCAGTAAATGTTTGTAGTAAAAGACAAATACCATATGATCTCACCTATAAGTGGAACCTAATCAACAAGACAAACAAGCAAGAGAAATATAACCAGGGATATGGAAATAAAGAACAAACTGACTGTAACCAGAGGGGTGGGGGAGAAGGTTAATGGAGGAAAATAGGGGAAGGGTAATCAAGGAACATTTATAAAGTACACATGGACAAAGCCAAAGGGCATTGGATTGAGGGTAGGGCAGGAGGAAGTGATGGTTGGAAAATGGAGACAACTGTACTTCAACAACAATAAAAAAAATAATTAATACTAAAAATAAAATAAAAATAAAGAGAATTTTAAAGCAGGAAGAAAAAAAATAATTATCTCATACAATGGAACCCCCACAATATTTTATGCAAGTTTCTTTACAGAGTTCTTTCAGGCAAGAAGAGAGTGGAATAATATATACAATGTGCTGAAAGAATGAATAACCAACAAAGAACATTTTATCCAATGGTGTTGTCCTGAAGAAACAAAGGCAAGATAGATTTTACCCAAACACAAATGCTGAGGCAATTCCTAACCACTAGAACTTCCTTGCAAGAAATGATGAAAGGAGTTCTTCAAGCTCTTTTGAAAACAATGAATGTTAAGAAGTAATACAAAAATATATGAAAATATACAACTCTCTTGTAAAGATAAGCATATAGTCATATATATAGAATACCTTAATACTGTAATATGATCATGTGTTAACTACTTAACACTAGTATAAAGGTTAAAGATCAAAAGTATTAAAATAGCTATGCAATAATTGGTTAAATAATACACAATATAAAAATAAAAATTGTGATATCAAAAAACAAAATAAGGAAGAAGTAAAAGAGAAGAGTTTTAATGCAAAGTTAAGTTGTTATCAGCTTTAAATAGACCATTTTTTAAATAAAATGTGTCATGTAAGCCTAATAATGCTAATCACAAAACAAAACCTACAGTAAATATACAGAAGATAAAGAGGTGATCAAGTATATGACTAAAGAAAATCAATCTACAATGGAAGATATTAGGAGAGAAACAAACAAACAAGCAAAAACCCTACAAAACAGCCAAAAACAATTAACATAGTGGTAGCAGTCTTTACCTATCCATAATTGCATCATATGTGAATGGATTAATTCTCTAACAAGAAGACTTAGTGTGACTGAATGGACATAAATAAGATCTGATTATATGATGCCTACAAACGACCCACTTCAATTACAAGGACACACATAGTCCCCAAAAAAAGGGATGTCAAAAAGATCAGTGTAAATGGAAACTAAAAGAGAACATGGGTAGTTATGTCAAACAAAATCGAGTTTAAGTCAAAAACTATAAAAAGATACACTGAAGGGGTTCAAGATCTTGAACTCACTTCCTCTGATAAATACAAAATCTCTAACTCCCTCTGAAAGGCACCTGAAAACTGGAGGAAGAGACATTCCACAACAAAAGATAAAAGGACAACATTAAGAGAGGAAGGAGAGTCAGAGATGTATCGTTGCCACAGGAAAAGACACACTCACCCCAGCTGTAGCAATACACAGTCATGAGGAATCTCAAAATATTTGTTTCTGAGGATCAAGGGAGTTGAGCTCCACATCAAGTACCCAACCCTAAGATTTTATGCCCAAAATACAGCCCCTAGAATACCCTGTTTTGCAAACCAATGAATATTACCTCTAGAAAAATGATAAAAACTGTTAGGAAGAGCTTATACGCACATCCACTTAACCTAGAAACCAGTACAAACACACCAGTGCAAAAACTGCACAAATCATAGGTTAAGGGGACACACTTGGAGTACCTGTTGAAGAGGCAGGATTCAGCTGGGCCTCTCTGGCAATGGTGACATTGCAGGAAGTCATTTTTGACATCTCACTCTATCTTGCTTATACCAGCACTGGCAGGTGTAATTTTGGAATTCTACCTCTAACCTGATAGTACCAGTGGGCATGGGCTACCAAGAGCCCCACCCAACTTTGTACCATGGATATAACCCATACCCAGGTTGGACATTGGCTTTGCCCACTAATACACCATAGTAGTCACAGACACACCCCACAGCAAGGATGGGGGCTGGCCCTGACTACTAATGCACCACAGCAGTCCCAGCTCAGTGTCATAACCTTGCTGAGTAAGATCTCTGACCATTCCTATGCCATAGCTGTGGCCCAGACACAATAGGAAGATGCATGCAGCCTACATAGGGCACACCCACTGAGCACCATACACTGGTGGCCCACAGGACATCTCTTATATAGGGACATTTTTTTAAGTCTGGGAGAAGTACCTCATTAACCTAATACATAGAAATAAATGCAGGATGTTGGGCAAAATGACCAAAGGAATACTTTTCAAATGAAAAGAAAAAAATGAAACCTCATTAAAAAAAAAACTAAATAGAACATAAGCAATCTACTTGATAATGAGTTCAAAGTAAGCATCATAATGATGCTCACCAAACTCAAGAGAAGAATAAGTAGTGAGAACTCCAACAAAAAGAAATAAATACTACATAAAAATGTCACTGGAAAGGTAAAAATGTAATAAAGGATCAATCACTTACAAAACGAGTGTAAAGAATAATTTGCCATCAAATATATAATATGGGAGAGGGATCAAAACAGGTAAAGCTTTGAGATGTGTCCACTTTAAGTTGCTATTAATTTATAACTAACTGCTATTTATATATGACATTATATGTAAATTTCATGATAATAACAAGGACACAAACTTATAGTAAATACACAAAAGCACATATAAAAGGTATCTAAACATACCTATAAGTGGAACCCAATCAACAAAATAAAAAAGCAAGCAAAATACAAGAGACATTGAAATAAAGAACAAACTGACAGTAACCAGAGAGGAGAGGGGAGAGGGTAATAGAAGATAATAGGTGAAGGGCTATCAAGGAACACATATGAAGGACACATTGACAAAGCCAAAGGGGGTGGGTTCAAGGGTGGGAGGTAGGGATGGGTGGGGTGGGAAGGTTCAGTGGGGTAAAAATGTAGACAACTGTACTTGAACAACAATAAAAAAACAACAACAGAACTAAAGGAAGCCATCAATCCAAAAGGGAAGAGAGAAAGAAAAGAAAGGAACAGATGAACTACAAAAACAGCCAAAACAATGAACAAAATGACAATAAGTACATAATTACCATTAATTATTTTCAATTCAAATAGACTAAATTTGGCAATCAAAAGATTTAGAGCAGCTGGATACATTTTATATTTATTTTTCAATTACAGTTGACATACAATACTATATTAGATTCAGGTATATAAACAGTGATTAGACACAAAATGATGACCCCAATAAGTCCAGTAACCAACTGACACAATATTTAGTTATTACAATATCACTGACTATATTCCCTATGCTGTGCTTTATACCCCTGTGACATTTTATAGCTGGCAATCTGTACACCTTAATTCCATTCACCTTTTTAAATACATTTTTAAGTCCCTATCAATGTGCTGTCCATAGGAGATTCACTTTGCAAGTAAGGACATACACAGACTATAAGTGAAGATATGAAAAAATATATTCCATGCAAATAGAAATGTAAATAAAGCTGGAGTAGCTATATTTATATCAGACAAAATAGACTTAAAAGTTACATTAAAACACAAATAAAATAATTTCATGATGATAAAAAATCAAAAGTATGCAAGCATTTCTATTTCTATCATTTTTCCGTGTTCCTGGAAAATACATATCTGTCTTATACTAAAAACAAAATAAGATGTATCACTTACAAATATATATATATATACACACAACCAACAGAAGAGCATCAAAATGCAAAAAGCAAATATCAACACATATAAAGAGAGAAAAATAAATTAGTAAAGTAATAGTAGGGGACTATATCATCCCACTTACATTAATTAATAGATCATCCAGAGAGAAAGCCAATAAGAAAATATATACCTTAAATGACACATTAGATCAGGTGAATTAATAGACATATCCAAAATATTTTAGCCCCAAACAGAATAATACATATGTTTAGCAAGTGCACATGAAATATTCTCCAGGACTCATAACATGATAGACTGTAAAATTAGTCTCAATACAAGAAGACTGAAATCATATCAAGGATTTTGCTCAACCACATGGCATAAAACTAGAAGTCAATTATAAGAAGTAAATGAGAAAAACCACATTAATGTGTCCAGGATGTGTCCACCTACACATCATGACTACACATCATAATACTGAACAACCAATAAGTTATCAAATAAATAAAAGAAGATATCAAAAAGTCTAGAGATGAATGAAAACAGAAATACAACAAACCAAAATGCATGGGATGTAAGACAAGTGGATCTAAGGGAGAAGTTCATAGCAGTTCAGACCTACTTCAAGAAACAAAAACATACATTCAAATAAATGATCTAACATTACACCTTGTAAAACCAGAAAAGGAGAACAAAGGCAAAAATTAAAAGGAAGGAAATATTAATGATCACAGCAGAAATAAGTAAATTAGAAGCTAAAATGACCACAGAAAAGATCAATGAAAATAAGAGCTGTTTCTTTGAAAAGACAAAATTAAACTTTTAGCTATTTTAAGCAAGAAAAAAAGAGATGGCTTGAATAAATATCAGAAATAAAATAGAAGTAACAATTGATTCCACAGAAGTACAAAGAATCATGAGACTACCAGAAACAATCTTATTCCAACAAATTGGGCGACTTAGAATAAATGGGCCCTGGCTGGTGTGCCTCAGTAGACTGAGCATCAGCTTGTGAATTGAAAGGTGGCTGGTTCAATTCCTAGTCAGAGCTCATGCCTGAGTTGCTGGCCAGGTCCCCAGTGATGAGTGTGCAAGAGGCAACCGATTGATGTTTCTCTCCCTCACTTTTTCCCTCCCTTGCCCCTCTCTTAAAGTAAATAGATAAAATCTTTAAAAAATAAATGAAAAAAATCCTAGAAACATGCAATCTCCCAAAACTAAATCATGATTAAGTAAAAAGTTTAAGGAGACCAAATACTGGTAAGGATATTGAAACAGTAATCAAAAACCTCCCAACACCCAAACAAACAAAAAATATAATGCCAGACAGTTTCATAGGTAAAATCTAGCCAATTTTCACAGAAGATTTAATACCTATTTTTCTCAAATTCTTCAACCAATATTAAGTGGAATATTAATATTAAATGCCAAGCATCCAAACACATTTTACAAAGCCAGTATTTTCCTGATACCAAAAGGAGACAAGAACAACCCCCCAAAATTACATGCCAGTGGATATAAATACAAAAATATACAACAAATTGTTAGCGAATCAAATCCAACAATACATTAAAAAGATCATACACTATAATCAAGTAGAATTTATTTTTGGGATGTAAGGAGATTTGAACATCCACAAGTCAATCAATTTCATAAACCATATTAACAAATTGAAGGAATAAACTTATATTATTTTTTCAATAAATCCAAAAAATCATTTGACAAAATTCAAAATCTATTTATGACAAAAACTCTAAACAATATAAGTAAAAAAGGAATATACTTCAATATAATACAAGTTATATATAATAAACCAACAGCTAACATAATGGTGTAAAACTGAAAGCTTTTCATTAAAGATCTGGAACCAGCCAAAAATGTACAGTCTCACCACTTTTATTCAACATGGAATTGAAAGTCCTAGACATAGCAATAAGAAAGAAAAATAAACAAAATACATTTAAACTGGAAAAGAAGTATAAGTTTCACTAGTTGTAGGTAACATGACTCTTTATACAGAAAACCCTAAAGACTCTACCAAAAACAAAATAAAACAAACTATCAAAACTAATAAGTATATTGAATAAAGTGACAGGATATAAAATTAATGTGCAGAAATATTTGGTATTTCCATTCGCTAACAAACTATGAGAAACAAGAATTAGGAAAACAATCCCATTTAAATTGCATCAAAATAATAAAATACTGAAGAACAAATTTAACTAAGGGAGTGAAAGACCTGTACATAGAAAACTCTAATGCACTGAGCTAAGAAACTGAGGAAGACCCAAATAAATGGAGAAATATTGTGTGCCCATGAACTAAAAAAATTACTATTTTTTAAATGTTCATAGTACCCAAAGCTATGCATAGATTCAATGCAATCTCTATACAAATCTTAGTGGCATACTTTTCATAACTAGAAAAATTTTGTAAAACAAAAGCCATCTTGAAAAAAAGAATAAAGTTGAAGATAAAAAATCTTTGCTACAGAAAAAAACCACACCAGAAAGCTATCATAATCAAAACAGTATGGTATTAGCAAAATATATTTACACAGATCAATGGAACAAAATTGAAATCCCACAAATAAACTAACACAGATATAGATAAGTAATCCACAACAAAGGAAGAAAGAGCATACAATGGAAAAAGGACAGTCTCTTGCATAAATAGTTTTGGGAAAACTGACAGCCACATGTAATAGAATGAAGCTAGATCAGTGACTTACACTATACAGAAAGATTAACTGAAAATGGATTAAAGACTTAAATGCAAATGTAAGACTTGAAACCATAAAATTCATAGAAATCATAGACAGTAAGCTCCTTAATGTCAGTCTTAGTTATGGTTTTGTTGATCTAATTCCAAAGGCAAAGGCCACAAAATAAACAAATGGGACTACATTAAACTGAAAAATTCTGCACATTGAAAGAAACCATAATCAAAATGAAGAACAGTCGAGGACTTCCGGCCAAGATTGAGGCATAGGTGGACGCACTGTGCCTCTCTGCACAATGAAAATTAAAGACAACAAAGATTTAGAAACATGAAAACAACCAGAACTGATAGAAAATTGAACTGTGCAGAAGTCCAATAACCATTCATCCAGACTGGTAAGAAGGGTGGAGTTGTGGCAGAAAAAGTGGAGGTTGGTAGACCTGGGTGCACAGGCAGCAGTAGCTAGCAGATCTCAGGCATGTAGGCTGCAGCTAGAAGACTGGCAGCTAGCTCACAGGCAGTAGCTAGTGGACCCAGAGCACTGGGTGGCAACAGTGCAGACCCAGTGAGGCTGTGCAAGGTGGCTGGCTGACCAGGTGGTCCCACATTTGTGCACAGATAAGGCAGGTGAAGGGGAAGCAATGGAAGGGACTGGAATCTGAGAGAGAGCAGAGCAAGTGCCTTTGTTCCCTCTCAGACCCCACCCCCACATACAGTGTCACTACCCAGCGACTGGGCTGCCCTGCCCTGGGGGACACCTAAGGCTCCACCCCTCACTATGTAACAGCCGCTACCAGAACCCCCCCCCCAAAAAAAAAAACACAAAAATGGCTCCAACAGAGAACAAATCAAAGCCCCAGAGCCAATTTATCTAAGAGATGAAGAGATAGCCAACCTATCAGATGCACAGTTCAAAGCACTGATGATCAGGATGCTCAGAAAATTGGTTGATTTTTCTCACAAATTAGATGAACAAATGAAGGCTACAATATGTGAAATGAAGGAAAACACACAGGAAACCAATAGAGATGGGAGGAAAACTGGGACTCAAATCAATGAAGTGGACCAAAAGGAAGAAACAAACAAACAGAAAAGAAAGAAGAAAGAAGAATTCAAAAAATGAGGAGAGGCTTAGGCACCTCCAAGACATTTTAAACATCCCAACATCTGAATTATAGGGGTACCAGAAGGGGAAGAAGAGCAACAAGTGGAAAACTTATTTGAACAAATAATAAAGGAGAACTTCCCCAATCCAGCAAAGGAAGTAGACTTCCAGGAAGTCCAGGAAGCTCAGAGAGTCCCAAACAAGTCGGACCCAAGGAGGAACACTCTAAGGCACATCATAATTACATTAGCCAAGATTAAAATGAAGGAGAGAATTCTAGAAGCAGCAAGGGATAAGGGGACAGTCACCTACAAAGGAGTTCCCATCAGACTGTCAGCTGATTTCTCAAAAGAGACCTTACAGGCAAGAAGGGGCTGGAAAAAAGTACTTGAAGTCTTGAAAGGCAAGTACCTACATCCAAGATTGCTCTACCCAGTGAAGCTGTCATTTAGAATGGAAGGGCAGATAAAGTACTTCTCAGACAAGGTCAAGTTAAAGGAGTTCATCATCATCAAGCCCTTATTATGTGAAATGTTAAAGGGACTTACCTAAGAAAAAGAAAATAAAAAATATGACAGTAAAAAAGATGGAAAACTCACAGATATTAACAACCACACCTAAAACAAAAGCAAACTAAGCAAACAGCTAGAACAAGAACAGAACCATAGAAATGGAGATCACATGGAGGGTAGCAACAGGGGAGTGGGAGGAGGAGAGAGGGGGAAAAGGTACAGAGAATAAGTAGTGTAGATGGTAGGTAGAAAATAGACAGGGGGAGGGCAAGAATAGTGTGGGAAATGTAGAAGCTAAAGAACTTATGACACATGGACATGAACTAAAGGGGGGAATGTGGGTGGGAGGAGGTGTGCAGGGTGGAGGGGAATGATGGGGGAGAAATGTGACAACTGTAATAGCATAATCAATAAAATATATTAAAAAACTAAGTCTACTGAATGTGACAAAATATTTGCAAATGATGTAAAATAAGGAGTTAATATCCAAAATATAAAAACTATTCATACAACTCATCTACAAAAAATAATAATCAAACAACCCAATTTAAAAAATGGGCAAATGATATAAACAGCCATTTCTCTAAAGAAGATACACCGATGGCCCAAATACACATAAAAAGATGCTCAGCATCACTAATTATTAGGAAAATGCAAATCAAAATCACAGGAAATTTCACCTCAAAAATATGAAGGTGGCTACTACAAAGAAAACAAAAAATAACATGTTGGAGAATATGTAGAGAAAAGGGTACCCTCTTGCACTGTTGATGGGAATAAAAATTGATGCAGCCACTAGAGAAAACAATGTGGAGCTTCTTTAAAATATTAAGAATAGAACTACCACATGAACCATCTCCTCCACTTCTGGGTATCCACTGAAAGAATGAGAAAACATTCATTCAAATATGTATTTGCACCCTTATACTTAATGCAGCATCCTTCACAACAGCCAGGTTATGGGAACAACCTTAATGTCCACTGATAGATGAACAGATAAAGAAGTGGTGTGCATATATGCAATTAGATACTACTTAGCAATAACAAAAAAATAAAATCTTGTTATTGCAACAATGTGTGTTGATTATTAGGATATTATGCTAAGTGAAATAAGTCAAACAGAAAAAGACAAATACTTTATGATTTTACTCATCTGCAGAATTTAAAAGAAGCAAAAACAACCAAAATAATAAGCTCATACATACTGAGAACAGATTTGTAGTTACTAGAAGGGAAGCACATGGGGAGTGGGTATAATGGGAGAAGGGAGTCAATTGTATGGTGATGGATGGTAATTAGACCAGTGATGATGTTCACCTTGTAATGTATACAGATATAATGCTGTATAACTGAAATTTATAGATTTTTAAAAACCTAGCAGAGATAAAGTCATTATATAATTATAAAGTGATCAATTATTCAAGAGAATATAATGATTGAAAATACATATAAGTCAATATCTGAGAAACAAATATATTAAGCAAATATTTACAGATCTGAAGACAGTAATAGATAATATAACAGAAACAATAGGTGACTTCAGTACGACAGACAAAATAAAAAAGGGAACATTGGATTTGGCAGGTAATTTACAAAAAATGCACATAATAGACATGTGCAGAACATTCCATCCAGTAGCAACAACATACATATTCTTCTCAAGTGCAGAGGGAATATTCTCCAGAATAGATCATGTGTTATTTTACGAAGCAAGTCTTACCAAATTTTAAAGGCTGAGATTATACCAAGCTTCTTTTCCTATCACAACACTATGAAACTAGAAATCAAATTACAGAAGGAAAGTTGGAAAATTCTCAAATAGGTGAAATTAACAAAATACTCCTGAACAAGCAAAGAGTAATGATAAAATCAAAAAGGAAATTTAAAAAAATCTTGAAACAAACCAAATGAAAATACTGCATGCTAAAATATACTGAATGCAGTAAAAGTAGTGCTAATATAACTATTCATGTCTATATTTTAAAAAATAAAGATCTCAAATAAGAAACACAATCTTATAACTCAAGAAACTAGAAAAGCAAGAACAAAGTAAGCCCAAATTTAAAAGAAGGAAAGAAATAACAGAGATCAGAGAAGAGATAAAGTAAAAATAGTAAAACAAAAGAAAAATAAATAAAGCTGAGGGTTGAATTTTTTTAAACATAAACAAAATTGACAAACTTATCATTAAACTTACCAAGAAAAACAGAGGACTCAAATACAATCATTCACTGTATAACAACATTTCAGTCAATGATGGGCAGCATAAGCAACAATGGTTTTGAAAGATTATAATGGATTGTAAGGAAAATTTTGTGAAGGAAGACTGGATCCAATGATGATGTTTAATTACTGCTAGTTCTAAGTGGTTTAAATAGATGAGAAGCCCCACCTAGCTGTCTACCCATTGTGTGCTTATCTATGGCTAGGACACAGCATTGGCAAGGGAATGAGAGGAGTGAACTAAGGAGGGCAGGAATCTTCCCTTTGACAGCCCACACTCACTCCTACACTCTCACACACGCTTGTGAGCCCAGAGCCACTTCCTTTCCTTTTTTTTTTTAAGAATTTTTTAAACATTTTATTTATCTTTAGAGGGGAAGGGAAGGAGAGAGAGAGAGAGAGAAAAATATAAATGTATGGTTGCCTCTCATGCATCCCTTGCCAGGAACTGGCCTGCAACCCAGGCATGTGCCCTGACTGGGAATTGAACCGTGATCCTTTGGTTCACAGATCTGCGCTCAATCCACTGAGCTACACCAGCCAGGGCCTCCTTTTGTTTCTGTTTGTTTCTATTCTCAGTCTTTCTTATTCCCCACCTATCTTGCTCGCTCTTTCTCATTCCCTTGCTCTTTCATTTTATTTCTCTCTCCCTCTTTTGTCTCCCACCTCTCTTTTATTATTTCTATCTCAAACATTTTCTCTTTGGGTCTGTTTCAATCTCTGGTCTTCTTTTCTGTTCCCTTCTCTTCCTTCACTCTTTACCTTGCTTTCTCTCTCTTGCTAATGTCTACACTTTCTCAGATGGTATCTACTCCAAAGACCTCCCCATACCTCCAATGCATAAGCATATTCACACATCTTCCTTTATACCATATTTCACTGTACATTTTCTGTATTTGGATATGTTGAGATTAAATACACAAATACTATTGTTATTTAATGTCACAAATATTTGGTGTTAAAGTTGTCTACAATATTAAGTACAGTAACATATTGCACAGATTTGTAGCTTAGGAGCAATACTGTATAGCCTAGATGGGTGTTAGGCTATACCACCTAGGTTTATGTAATTACACTCCATAAGGAGAGGACCTTCCAGAAGCTAAAATTACCTTCTGGAGAGTGGAGCCCTTGTAGTACAAGCTTACCTCATTAGGTGAGTGCTCGAGGAACCTATCTGTATCAGTGTACCAGCTGGTATTGTTGTGAGAGGCTGAATTCGGGTTCAATGAATTTTTATTTGAAGACTCAAAAATTTGCCTGTTTCATGATGGGTTATTTATGAGCACACCTGCCCACTCAGAACTAAGTGTTTAGTAGTTTTTTTTTTTTTTTTTTTTTACCAAAAACGTCATGACACCCCATTTCCCACCCTCCCTATTCACTCAATCTGTCCTTGAGCAACTTTTATTTTTGTTTCCCTGTATGAAAAAAGTTCTCAAAGGAAAATGTTTTGCTAGTGTGGAAGAGGTGAATCAACAACAACAAAAATGCAGAAACAATAAAAGGCATCGAATTTGACAAGTTCAAAAACTGTTTTCAGCAGCGGAAAAAAAATCTCCATAGGTGTATTGCATCAAATGGAGAATATTTTGAAGGCAACTGAAATTTAAAGATGTAAGAATTAAAAAAAACATATAGATAAATACCTTTTCTTGAAGGTCCCCCTTGGATGACATTTACAAAATGACCAAATAATACAAGGTCTGTCCAGAAGGTATCCAGCCATGCAATAGGAAAAATAGAGACATTTACTGAAGAAGATTCAAAGATACAAGAAATATTGTACCTAGGATGGTGACACTTCAGTCCCCTTCAAAGTAAGCATCTTGGGACCTCACACAATTTTCCCAGTCACCATCAGCTGTTCTATTGTATTTTCCTGAATTTCATCAATAGTGTGAAATCTGTTCTTCCCTTTCAAAGGTAATTTTAGTTTTGGGAAAAGCCAGAAGTCATAGGGTGCCAAATCTGGTCTGTACGAGGGTGAGTCATCAGTCCCGTCACCTGTGTGATTTGATGTTTCACCAAAAAACACTGCACAAGATGTGTTGCTTTAGTGGGCATATTGTTATGATAAAGCTGCCAATCACAATTGTCGATAGTTGTGGTCTTCTGAATCACCTGAATAGTGTCCATGGAGGAATACCCACGCTTAACACAAAATTTGATGCAGATTCATTGCTCTGCTTGCTGAGTCATTTTGAATGTGACAGCCACACAGTACACATGCTACTGCCCCCCACTGACTAATACAGTGAAGTCATCATTGTTCATGCAGGTGCATTCCATTCCTCTTTCCTTGGCTGCCAGGTTACACTAATGTCTCGAAAACCATTCTCATGATATTAACAATGGCTGAACATTTTCCTGACAGACCTCATATAGTGACATATTTCTCAGAATGTATCCCTGTCATTAAGTGACACGAGACTAAATAAAACTATAAATGAAAGAGGAGATCTGTTCTTTCACTTGGGCCGTATTTCTTTGTCTGGATGTTATATTGTAAGGAGTGGAGCCTAAGGTATTCACCAGGGTGGGGCCACCCCCTTAGCTGCCTTGTGGGGTTCTATGTGAGGGAGGGATCAGAGAAGGAACAATTTCATTTGCTCAGCTCTCGCCCCACTTCAGTCACTTCCCCTGCTACCCACAAGCAAATTGCAGTCTTTTTGGTGCTGATTCCTGAGTGAGTAGGTTTGTATACTTTCCACAACCCCATGGGTTCCTCCAGTGGACTCACCTAGCAGACTGGGAGTTTCTCCCACTGCCACAATGTGCACAGGTTTTTAAAGCCAGAGGTTTTGAGGCTTTATTTCCCCACACTCAAACCCTGGGCTGTGCTATCTGTCTTGCTCCCTAGTTGTTCTTCCCTGTTTATCCATACATGAAAAAGAACTAAATGATAAGTAAATAGCCAACCAATTAGATGCAGAGTTCAAAACACTGGTAATCAGGTGCACACAGAAATGATTGAGTAAGGATGCAAAATAGAAAAAGAAGTGACGGCTCTACAAAGTGAAATAAAGAAAAATATACAGGGAATCAACAGCGAAGGGAAGGAAACTGGGGCTCAAATCAACCATTTGGACCAAAAGGAAGGAATAAACATTTAACCAGAACAAAAGAAAGAAACAGGAATTCAAAAAAATAAGGAGAGGCTTAAGAACATCTGGGACTACTTTAAACATTCCAACATCTGAATTATAGGGGTTCCAGAAGGAAAAAAGGAAGAGCAAGAAATTGAAAACTTATTTGAAAACATAATGGAGAAATTCACTAATCTGGAAAAGGAAATAAACTTACAGGAAGTCCAGGAAGCTCAGAGAGTCCCAAAGAAATTGGATCCAAGAAGAAACACATTAATACACATCATAATTAAATCACCCAAGATAAAGATAAGACGAGAATCTTAAAAGCAGCAAGAGAATAGGAGACAGTTACCTACAAAGGAGCTCCTATAAGACTGTCAGCTGATTTCTCAAAAGAAACCTTACAGGCAAGAAGGGGTTAGAAAGAGGCATTGAAAGTCATGAAAGGTAAGGACCTACATCCAAGATTACTCTATCCAGAAAAGCTATCATTTAGAATGAGAGGGCAGATAAAGTGCTCCCCAGATAAGGTAAAGTTAAAGGAGTTCATCACCACCAAACCCTTATTGTATGAAATGTTAAAGGGGCTTATCTAAGAAAAAGAAGATCAAAACTATGAACAGAAAGATGGCAACAAACTCACAACTATCAACAATTGAACTTAAATAACAAAACAAATTAAGCAAACAGCTAGAATAGGAAAAGAATCACAGTAATGGAGATCACATGAAGGATTGTCAGTGGGGAGGGCGAGAAGGGGGGACAAGGTACAGGGAATAAGAAGGATAAATGGTAGGTACAAAATAGAAAGGAGAAGATTAAGAATAGTATAGAAAGTGGAGAAGGTAAAGAACTTCATGGACATGAACTAAGGCAGGGGGATGTTGGAGGAAGGGGTGGGGTAGGATGGAGGATGATAAAAGGGAAGAAAAAATGGGACAACTGTAATAGAAAAATCAATAAAATATAATTAAAAAAGAAAGAGAAGACAGTAAAATTGATTTCACAGAAATACAAAAGGTTCATAAAAGACTATTATAAATAATTATATACCAAAAAATTGGACATCCTAAAAGAAATTATTGAATTCCTGGTAACATGCAACTGATGAGGATAAATAGAAATTCTGAACAACCCAATAACATGTAAAGAGATTGAATCAGTAATAAAAAAATAAAAAATAAAAGAACAGAAACTCAGAACTAGATAGCTTCCTGGATAAATTCTACTAAATATTTAAAAAAGAATTAATGCCAATTCTTCTCAATTTCATCCAGAAAGTCTAAAAAGAGGGAACACTCACAGTCTTAGTTTATAAAGCCTAACTTATCCTGATACCAAAGGCAGAAAAGAACACACACATGCACACAGAGAAAAAGAGAAACACCAGCAGACAATATTATTGATGAATATAGATGAACAAAATACCAGAAAACTGTATTCAATAGCACA
This sequence comes from Anoura caudifer, assembly GCA_004027475.1. NCBI lineage: Eukaryota > Metazoa > Chordata > Mammalia > Chiroptera > Phyllostomidae > Anoura > Anoura caudifer. Next base: position 158,682 of record PVKU01001888.1, on the reverse strand, counting down.
CTAAGAGAATAATACACCATGATCATGTGGAATTTATCCCTGGGATGCAAGTGTGGCTCCCCATATTCCAAACAAAAAATGTCATACTCCACATAATTAGAATGATAGACAATAATCATATTATAATCTCAATAGATGCAGAAAAAGCATTTAACAAAACCCAACATCTTTTATGAGAAAAGCTTTCAACAAATTGCATCAACATTATATGTGAACATAATAAAGCCTTCTAAGACAAACCCACAGCTAACATTATATTCAATTGTGAAAGATTGAAAGCTCTCCCTCTAGAAAAAACAAGTGTGCCTCCTCTCACCACTCCTACTGAACATTATCCTACAAGTCCTAGCTAGAAATTAAACAGAAATAAAAAAGAAAAAAAATAGGCATTCAAATAGGAAAGAAATAAAATAGTCTTTGCTGATGACATAATGCTTTACATAGAAAATTCTAAAGACTATATCAAAAAATGTTAGAACTAATCAAGGTTTCAGTAGTTTCAGGATACAAAATCAAAATACAAAATTACTGAAATTTTTCTGTACTAGCAATGAGCTACCTGGAAAAAGGAAAACAATTTCATTTACAAAAGCATTAAAAACAATAAAATACTGAATAATTTTATGCAAGGAAGTAAATGATCTGAACACTGAAAACTATAAGACATTGATGACAGAAATTGAAAAATACACAAATAAATGAAAGATATCTCAAGTTCATGGAACAGAGAATTAATATTGCTAAAATTTATATACCACTAAAAGTGCTCTATAGATTAAATGCAATCATATTAAAATTCTAATGGCATTTTTCACATAATAGAAATAGAAAAAACAATCTTTGTGCTCTCTGGAGTCAGAGGCTGTTGGACATTATCTTTTCATTGTTACTCTGCCTCACATAAGCTCACCAGTGTCTCCCAGAAAGAAGCTTGTATCCTCATCTAGCACCTTAATTTTTGTGGCTGCCACCCAAGGAACACCTCTATGTTGCTCAGTACCCAGTAGGGCTTACACTCACAGGACTGAGACCAATGGAGAATGAGTTTTTATTCAGCTACCACTACCACAGTGAGGTGTCCAGTCTTTTGGTAGCACATATCTATTAGCTTATAATCTTGGCTGCAGCCTGAGAGGCAGGGTCCTAATTAAACACACATTTAATGGCTGACTGTCATCCTCTCTAGAGACCTTGGAAGTACATGCTATCAACATGCTGTCCTTCTGCCAGGCTCCAGGGTACCAGTATTGCATGAAAGGGAGCTGGTACATGTGTCTGGTACCCCAGGTTTTGTGTTGTCTTAGCTTTTGTGGTTAAAGTCTATGGAATATCCCTTGATTACCTGTGGGTCTTATTTCCTGAGTTCCATGGGACTGTAACAATTAGATACAGTTCTCTGCCAGCTACTATCCTCAGAGCAAAGCACAGATAGTCATCTGAAACATACCTGTTTTATTATGATCTCAGCCTAGTGATGAACTCTGTTGTGACTGGTGCTTCTGGTTCTTATTATGATTGCAAGACACCCTCAGCAATCACTATCAGGAAACTTTAAGAGAGACAAGTTTATTATTTACAAGTCTTAGAAATTACAGCACACCTGGGGCCACACAGTGAGATGACAGGTAGAGAGAGACAGGGAGCATAAGTCTAAGGTTCTGCTTTTATTGGAGTTCACAGCGGAGGCCTATACTTTCATGGGCATAACCTTTATTGATGAATTTAAAACATAGGACCAAGAAGTTAAATCATGGTAAAAAAAATGTGTGTGTGTGTGTGTGTGTGTGTGTGTGTGTGTGTGTGTGTATCTCCAAATGATCAGTTATCAAAAACAACCAAAAACTCTAAAAATAAATCGGCTGCAGGAGTGAGGTGGGGCTTGGCCTGGCTTATTATCAGGTCATGAGACTGGCAATGCATTTACTTGAGAGAGCCCTCTTTGAAGTGGATGCCACTTGGAAGGAAAGCTTGCCAGGTACTTGCATTATAAAAAAGAAAGAAAAACTCTCATGGTTTACCTACTCACTCCCAGTTATTCTGTGAATGAGGCCTATTTTTTTGTCCTGGAGTTCTGACCTGATGGAAATGCTTCTGATTTGGCACATATTATGTATGGAGCCTTCTCAGATGTCAAGGAATTCAGACCAGTGGATGTCATCTTTGCATGTTCTTCTGCTTTGCTCCAGGTCATCAGCATTTCCTTTAAAAGAGCTTGTACAATGTTTAGTGCTCCAACTTTTGCATCTGCTGCCAAACCTAAGAGCACCTAAGTATATAAAGCAAATATTAATAAACATATCAGGAGAAATAAATAGCAATTCAATAATAGTAGGGGACTTTAATACCCACATTCACAATTGAATTGATCTTTAGACAATCAGGAAGGATACTGGCCTTAAATGACACATTAAACTAGATGGATTTAACAGCTATATATATATACATACATATATACAGAATAGTCTGTTTACAAGCAAAAGAATACACATTCTTAAGAACACATGGATAGGCCCGTGAGTCCTAACATATGACCTTTCTCCAGGATAGGTCATATGTTAGGCCACAAAAGAAGTCTTAATAAATTTAAGAAGACTAAACTTATATCAGGTAACTTTATCAACCATAGTCACAAGAAACTACAAATCAACTCACAAATACATGGAGATTTAACAATATGCTATTAACCAGCCAGTGGGTCAAAGAAAAAAACAAAAAGAAAATAAAAAACAACTTGAGACAAATGAAAATGCATGTATCACCTACCATAAATTATGAAATGCAGCAAAAGCAGTTTTAAGAGAGAAGTGCATAGAAATAAATATTGATAGAGGACTCAAGAGTTGGAAAATTTTAGTTTAAGGTAAAAAGTTAATAAGCCTAGTAAGTCATGCATATGTTAAAGCTATTGTTTCAGAAACTGCAGATAAGGTCCACCACTCCCAGGAGAGACAGCCAACATCCTTGGGCACCACTGAAGACTGCTGCCTGAGGAAACAAGTGGAGGCATTTGGGCCATCGTGTTCCAGGAAAAGGCAGAAGACCACCCACCTGCCCCTGGGAACAGCTAACTGCCCAGGGCAAGAATGCTGCAGTTTTCTTTTATCTAATTTTCCCTGAATTTCAAACCCCCTCACTGTACCTTGTATATTCCCTATTATAAAAAGGCTGGCTTGAAAGAAAATGTAAGATGGTCTGTTAGAGTATGAACCCACCTCTTCTCAGATGACTGGCCATCTGAATAAGGCACCCATAAAAATTTAATCCCTGTCTCTGCTTATTAGGTTTGGAATGTGACAGGCAATGTGAATGCTGGTCTTTTCCAGTTTCTATCTACCTCAAGAAACAAATCTCAAATAAACAACTTAATTTTATGCCTCAAGAAACTAGAAAAAGAACAAAAAAGTCAAAGATAGTAGACAAAAGGAAATAATAAAGATCAAAATTAAAAAATAAATGAAACACACTGAAAGAAAAATGATCAATGAGACTAATAACTTTTTTTTATAAAAGCTAAAGAAGTTTGGTAAACCTTTAGATAGCCTCACAGGAAGAAAAAAAAGAGGACTCAGAATCAGAAATGGAGGAAGAGATGTTACAACTCATGCCAGAAAATTACAAAAGATCATAAGAAACTGGTATGACCAAGTGTATGCCAACAAATTGGACAATCTAGGAAAAATGGCTAAAATCCTAAAAACATACATCTACCAAGACTCAATCATGAATAAATAGAAAATTTTTACAGACTGATTACTAGTAAGGAGATTGAAGCAGTAATCAAAAAACTCTCAACAAAAAGTTCAGGGCCAGATGGCTTCATCAGTGAATTCTATCAAACACTTAAAGAAGTTAATAACGATCCTTCTCAAACTGTTCCAAAAAATTCAAGAAGAAGAAACACTTCCAAACTCATTTTACAAGTTCAAAGTTACCTCAATTTCAAAAGCAGACAAGGATGCCACAAGAAAAAACAAATTATAAGGCTATAGTTTTGATGAACATGAATGCAAAAGCCCTAAACAAAATATTAGCAAACTGAATTTGACAATTCATTAAAAGGATTACATATCATGACTAAGTGAAATTTATTCTACGGATGCAAAAATGGTTCAAATTCCATTACACAAACATGATAATACACATTAACAAAATGAAGGATAAGTCGTGTGATTACTCAATTGATGTAGAAAAAGTGTATGACAAAACTCTATATTTGGTTATGATAAAAAAAAAACTCTCAGCAAATTGAGTATAGAGGAAATGTACCTCAATGTAACTAAGACCATATATGACCAGCCCTCAAGTAACATCATACTCAGTGAAAAGATGAAAGCTTTTTCTCTAAGATTAGTAAAAATGTAAGGATGCCCCATCTGAACACTTTTATTCAACAAAATATTTAAAGTTATAGCATGAACATTGAGTTAAGCAAAATGTATATATAAGGCATAAATCAGAAAGGAACAATTAAAACTGTCACTATTTTCAAATGATATAATATTATAGGCACAAAACCTGAAGGACTCCACAAAACTTCACCAAAAGAATTAATAAACAAATAAACTAAAGTTGTAACATACAAAATCAATCCAGAATATCTGCTAAACATTTATACACTAATAACAAATTATCAGAAAAGGAAATTAATAGAACAATTGCATTTAAGCCCTGGCTGGTGTGGCTCAGTTGGTTGAAGCATCATTGCACAAACCGAAAGGTCACAGGTTCAATCCCTGGTCAGTGCACATGCCTAGAGAATGGGTTTGGTCCAAGACAGGGTGCATGTGAGAGGCAACAGAACAATTTTTGTCTCTCACATCAGTGTTGCTCTCCTTCTCTTTCTTTTTCCCTCCCTCTCTCTCTAAAATCAATAAGCATGTCGCAGGTGAGGATTAAAAATAAAATAAAAAGACAATTACATTAAAAAATAAAATACCTATAAATAAATTTAACCCAAAAGGTGAAAGATCTGTGCACTAAAAATTTTAAGACACTGGTGAAAGAAATTGAAGAAGACACAAATATATGAAAAGATATCTGTACTCCTGGATTGTAAAAATTAATATTGTCAAAAATTCATATGTTCCTAAGCAGTGATATTGTTTACCAAAACAGACAAAACACTTCTAATATTTGTACAGAACCACAAAAGTACCCAAACAGCCAAAGCAGTCTTGAGAAAGAGCAAAGCTTACCCACATTTCTGATTTAAAAGTATTATACAAAATATTGGTCTGAAAACAGACACATAGATCACCAATTTTCAGTGCAAAAATTTCACTGCAAAATTTTTAAAACACACAACACCTGGCTATTTAGTCAGAGAAACTAACATCTTTTCCCTTAGATTGTCAAATTTAAAAAAAATGACAACAGCCAACACAATAGCCATCAAGTGTGAATGAATCAAAATTATACCTGTTTTTGTTAGATTGACCAAAAATATATTTGTTGGTGTGGTGCAGAATTTTAGTAATTAGTTTATGTGTGTTAGAAAGGTTGAAAAAGGTTGAAAAAGATGAAAAAGTTTGAAAATCACTGGTCTAAAGGAGAAAATATTAAGGAAAAAGCAGCTTCTTCTGCAGGTTAATTTTGCCATTATGTTAATATTGGATGTATTTTTTTTTAATTTTATTGATTTATTTTTAGAGAGAGGGGAAGGAAAGGAAAAAAGGAGGGAGAGAAACATCAATGTGTGGTTGCCTCTTGCATGTCCCCTCCTGGGAACCAGGCCGGCAACCCAAGCATGTGCCCTGACTGGGAATTAAACTGGCAACCCTTTGGTTTGCAGGCTTGCACTCAATCCACTTAGCTACACCAGCTAGGACTGGATATATTTTTGGACATGACACATTTTGAAAAATTTGAAACAATACTTCTGCTGAAAGTCAGGGCTTTATGAGGTCCTTATAACAATGTAAGTACTGTATATAACTCCTGAAACTCTACCACAGTATTAAGCAGTGACACTTTGAGGAGGCAGGGATATAAACACCAAATTAAAATCCACGATGAGCCACAAACTCCAAACTTGATTTGGTAGGAGCAAAATCTTATACTTCCAAATATTTACTGAATTGCATTGCTTTGCAGTTTCTCAATTTTTTTTTCTGCTCACCCTAAAGTCAACTAGACTAAAGAAGAAAAACTTCTGTAAATTACATGCTAGACCAACAGCCTCCATTTCTAAGACTTCAATTATTGAAAAGCACCTTCACAAATAATACCTGATATGTAGGCTTAAATGAAGAAAACTGCCGAACATAAGCTTGGCTAAACAGGGACTGCTTGACTGTTACATGTTAAATGCATATGGGAAAAGAGACAAAAAATGTTTTGTGGGGGAACTTTGCAAGAGCAGACCCTAATAAGTTAATCACTTACAGATGTTAAATACCTGACTAAAGACAGACAAATAAATGACACAGCAATCAAATGAACCCATTCCCCTTCCTGTGTAACTTCCTAAGGCTGTAGCCAAAATCCCTCTGTGAGTGCTGTCCATGAGGAGGTGGGCATCAGAGCAGGCCTAAGTGAAACTAAGGCTGCATTAGCTCAAAGTAACATCTTACACTGACTGATGTAAAGGAGCCTAGGAAAGAGTAGGCAGGTTGCTCAGAATAAGGTTAGCCTTCTTTGTTGCTCTTCTGGGTCATGCAAAAGAGAATTTCTCCAGGGATTTCAAGATGGTGGCAAAGTTGGTAGAAGCTACACTAATGTCCTCCCAGAGCCAAACTGGAATTACAAACTAATTTGTAGAGAAATCATTCCAAATAACCAACTGAAGACTGGCTGAAGAGAAGTCTCATAACCAAGAATTTGCAGAAGAAGCTATATTGAGACTGATAGGAAGGGCAGAGATATGAAAAAGGCTGGCCCTGCATCCACACACAGCAGCTGAGGGTATCTCAGCTTCAGGGGATCTCCCTGAGGAACATGAGATCTAAACCCCAAGCTAAGATCTTCAGTCCAGAGCACTACAGCCAGGAAGAGGTGCCACATAATATCAGCCTGTAAATAGGGGCAGGTTGCTGTCTGCCAAGGAGAGATGGGAGTGTACTAGAGACACAGGAACCCTATTAAAGGGCCAATGCACAAAAATTCCATTTGCATCCACCCATGCTGGGCTTCAGTGGATAGAGTGTGTAACAGATTAGAGTCACCTGAGCAGAGTCTGAAAGTTATGGCTCTGGGTAGACAGCTAAAGGAACAGTCTCCAGGATTCCTGTGCTGAGTCATTTTTCCATACTTTAGACACTATCTTTTTTGAGTGGAGCAGTCCCCTCAGTGTGACATCAGCCTTGGGGAATGTAATTGCCTGCCCTCTGAAATCCCTCTCACAACACCTGTGGAACTTAGGCCCTGCTGAGGAGTCAGCTGTCTTGGGCAGGGTGTAGAGGTGGGAATAGTCTCAGGGGGTGTCAGTGACTGAGTTGTCTAGTTTGGGGGTGGAAACCATTCCCTATACTTTCCCATGAAACTGACAGATGCTTCCACCTCAGGAGATCCAATAGAACCAGCCTCCTAGCTTCCTGTAGACTCAATTTCCAGCCTCTGGAGGATCCATCCACCCACCCAACTTTTAGTGGTTCTCGCCTGCTGAGGTTGAGGCAAAATCCAAGACAGATTGGGTCTTATTGTTGTGGGCCAGGGACCACGCCTACCACCTTCCCTGAAGCCAGACCAAATCCTCACCCTCAGGGGAGAAACACTAACCCCATTTTTCGAGCTCCATCAGTGGCTGTTTTAGTGAATGAGCCTATTAGGCAGTCAGCAGGTAGGGGCAGGAGGAGGCGGACATCAGGATTCTTTGGGACTTTTGCTGATCTGCCTCCTGGTCCAGTGCTGGGAAAGTTGGCTTTGGTGCACAGCTTGGTTCACACACACACACACACAAGCCCAGAAGGGGCAGTCACAAACTGTAGATTGCTTGGAGCTCCAGACAGGTTGCCAAGGACCAGGCACAGACAGTGTCTGACATTGACTGCACCAGAGTCCCTCCTAAGAGTTCCAGAACCAACATACCTAGTGACCAGCACTAGAACATCATAGCATGATCCAATAAGCTTCACAAACAGCATATCCAAAGAGAGATATCAACAGGCAAAAAGAAAACACTGTTGAAACAAATCCCCTTTATGTGGTCAGAACCTGCAGAGCAGGTCACATAACATGGTCATAGTTGAGTCCAATAGTTAGCCAGCCTGAAGCTCAATCCTACATAGAATTTAGCAATCAGGATTCAATTACAACAGGAAGGCCTGCATAACCCATAGAAAAAAACAGTTCTAGAGCACCCAGCTAAAGTGATCAAGGAGGCTGTGCTACTGGGTCCCACAGGATGCCTATTACATAAGGCCACCTCATGAAGACTGTGATTCATAGCAGATCTATCTGATATATAGAAACAAACACAAAAAGGCATGCAAAATAAGAAAAAGAACAGTTCCCAAATAAAACAAAAGAACTATGCAATGATAACAATAAAAAAAGAGCTATATAAAATGGAGTCAAGCAATTTATCAGACATAGAGTTCAAAGTAATGGTTATAAGCCTTCTCAGGAAACTTAGTAAGAATGACATGAGCATGAAGAAGGACATAGAAACCATAAAAAAATGCAAATCAGAAATTAAGAATACAATATCTAACATCGAGAATACACTAGAAGGAATAAACAGTAGGTTACATGAAGCAGAGGATCAAACAAGCAATATGTAAGACAAGGTAGAAAAAGCACCTAATCAGAGTAGCAAAAATAAATAAAAATGTTAAAAAAACAGGAATAGTTTAAGGGGTCTTTGGGACAACATGAAGACAATATCTGCATCATAGGGGTGCCAGAAGAAGAAGGGAGAGAGCAAGGGATCAAGAACCTATTTGAAGAAATAATAACCAAAAACTTCCCTAATCTGGTGAAGAAAAAACACACAAGTCCAGAAACTATAGAGTACCAAACAAGATGAACTCAAACAGGCACACATCATTACACATAATTAAAATGGCAAAGGTTAAAAACAAAGAAAGAATTTTAGCTGCATGAGAAAGACAATTAGTTACATACAAGGGAGCTCCCGTAAGACTGTTGATTTTTCAAGAGAAACAGAAGGAGTAGCATGAAATATCAAAGTGATGAAAAACAAGAACCTACAATAAAGACTACTTCACTCAGCAAAGCTAGTATTTAAAATTGAAGGAGAAATTAAAAGCTTACCAAACCAAAAAAAAATCTAAAAATGTTAGTTACTATCCAACCACTATTAAAACAAATGTTAAAGGGCCTGCTAGAAAAAGAAAGAAGGAAGAAGAAGGAAGAAAGAGGAAAGAAGGAAGAAAAAGGAAGGAAAGAAGCAAGGAAGGAAGGGAGGGAGGAAAAGAAGACAGTGGAGGGGGAGGAGATAGGGAAAAGAAGAGGAAGGAGAGGAAGAAATAGAAAGGAGGAGGAGAAGGAGAAGAAGGGGAGGAGGAGGACTAGGAAGAGAAAGGGTAATGAAAAACAGAGGAACAGAGTTAAAAGAATAAAATGACAATAAATATGTACCTATCAATAATCTCTTTAAATATAAATGCCTTAAAAGCTCTAATCAAAAGACATAGGGTGAATGGATAAGAAAGCATGATCCATACATATGCTGTCTACAAGAGACTCATGTCAGAACAAAAGACACATTCAGACTAAAAGTAAAGTGATGGAAAAAAGATATTTTATGTGAATGGAATGATAAAAAAAAGCTGAGGTAGTACTACTTACTTATATCTGACAAAACAGACTTTAAAACAAAAGCCATAGTGAAAGAAAAAGAAGGGGGACATGACATAACGATAAAGGGAGGAATCCAACAAGAGAATATAACCCTTGTAAATATTTATGCACCCAACATTAGAGCACATAATTATGTAAAGTGAATTTTGATGGGCATACATGTAGAAACTGACAATAATACAGCCAAAGTATGGGATTTTAACTCCCTATTGACATCAATGGATAGATCATCCAGAAAGAAAATCAACAAGAAAACAGTGGCCTAGACTGACACAACATCAGATTAATTTCATTGATATCTTCACAGCATTTCACCTCAAAGCAGCAGGATATACATTCTTTTCAAGAGCACATGGAATGATTTCTAGGATAAAATATATATTAGACATGAGATAAGCCTTAATAAACTTAAGAAGTTTGAAATCACACCAAGCCTCTTCTCTGACCATAATGGAATGAAACTAGAAATGAATCACGAGAATAAAAATGAAAAACATGCAAAGACATGGAGGCTAAGTAACATGTTACTAATGGGTTAGCAATGAGATCAAGGAAAAAATTATAAGATACCTTGAAACAAATGAAAATCAGAACACAACTAAAAATCTATGGGACACAGCAAAAGCAGCCCTGAGAAAAATTCATAGCATTATGACCTACCTTGAGAAACAAAAAAAAAAAAATCTCAAACAATCTAATGTTATCCTTAAAAGTACTGGAAAAAGAACAACAAATAAGGCCCAAAGTGAGTAGAAGAAAAGAAAGAATAAAGGTCAAAGCAAAAATAAATAAAATAGATTTGAAAAAATATTACAAAGATCAACAAAACCTAGAATTTGATCTTTGAGAAGATGGATGAGATTGACAAACCTTTAACCAGAGTCTCCAAGAAAAAAAAAGGGGGGGGGGGAGAGGTTCCACACAAATAAAATCAGAAATGAAAAAAAGGAGAAATGAAAACTGACACCAAAGAAATGCAAAAGATTGTAAGAAAATATTACAAACAAATATATGCCAACAAAGGTGGGAGAATCATACTACCTGATATCAAACTATATATACTACAAGACCATAGTAATCAAAACAGCCTGGTACTTACATAAAAACAGATATATACATCATTGGAACAGAATAGAGGGCCCACAAATAAACTCATATCTTTGTAGTCAATTAATATTTGACAAAGGTGGCAAAAACATACAATAAGGTCAAGATCATCTATTCAATAAATGGTATTGGGAAAATTGGACAGATATGTGCAAAAAAGTGAAACTAAACTATCTCTGACACCATTCATGAGAATAAACTCAAATCTTGGCCACTTGGGTTGAACATTGTTCTGTAACTAAAAGGTGGTGGGTTCGGTCCCCAGTCTAAGTGCATATGAACCCCAGTCCAGGAGAATACAGGAGGTAACTAATTGATGTTTCTCTCTCATATTGATGTTTCTCTCTCTCCCTTTCTTTCTCTTTAGCAGCAATAAAAAAAAATGTTCTCAGGTGAGGATAAACAAGAATAAACTCAAAATGAGTTAAACACTTAATTGTTAGACTCAAAACCATAAAAATCCTAGAAGAAAAATAGATAGTAAAATCTCAAATATTTCTCATAGCAAGATTTTTTTTCTGATGAATCACCTGAAGCAAGGGAAACAGATGAAAAAATAGACAAATGGAACAACAAAAACTAAAAAGCTTTTGGACAGCAAAGCAAATCATCAACGAAATGAAAAGAAAACCCACTGAATGAGAGAACATATTTGTCAGTACATCTGATAAGGGTTTAATATCAAAAATTAATAAGGCATTTATAAAACTCAAGACCAAACAAGCAAACAATTCAATTGACAAATGGGCACAGGACCTGAATAGAGACTTCTCCAAGAGGACATACAGATGACCAATAGACATATGAAAGAATGCTTATCATCACTAATCATTAGAGAAATGCTAACTAAAACCAAAATGAGATATCACCTCAAACCTGTGAAAAAGGCTATCATCAATAAATCAACAAACAACAACTTTTGGCAAGGATATGGAGAAAAAGTACCCTAGTGCACTGTTGGTTGGAATATAGCCACTGTGGAAAGCAGTGTAGAGTTACCTCAAAAAATTAAAAATGAAACTGCCTTAAGACCCAGCAATTTCACTTCCAAGAATATTTAAAGAAACCCAAACCACTAATTTGAAAGAATATATACACCACTATGTTCATTGCAGCTTTATTTATAATAGCCAAGGTTGGGAAGCAGTTCAAGTGGCAATTAGTAGACATGCAGATATATGTAAAAGAAAAACAATTAGGTACATTTACACGATTGAATACTACTTAGCTAAAGAAGAGGGAAATCTTATTTTGTGTGACAGCATGGATGGACCTGGAGAGTATTATGCAAAGTGAAATAAGCCAGTCAGAGAAAGACAATACCGTGTAATTTCACTTATATGTAGAATCTAATGAACAAAAAAATTAACAAAGTAGAGATAGACTCATGGATGCAGAGAACAGACTGCTGACAGACAAAGAGGGTTGAAAGTTGGGTGAGAAGTATGAAGGGACCGAGCAAAAAAAAAAAAAGAGAGAGAGAGAGAGAGAGAAAGACTTATCAACACAGGCAACAGTATAATGATTGTCAGAGGGAAGTGGTGTGGAGTGGAGGTAGAAAAGATAAAAGGGATAAAGGGTGATGGAAGGAGACTTGGCTTGGGTTAGTAAACACATACTACCATATACAGATGGTGTACTGTAGAATTTTATACCTGAAACTATGCAATGTTATTAATCAGTGTCACAAATAAATTCTATTAAAAATAAAATATGTGTGCAAAAAAATGAAATTAGACCACCTTGGATAGGGAACAGACAATGAGAGAATGCTTCACATTGCTTTCAAAATTTTCATATGCAGAGTATCACCTTTCAGCAAACATATAGTAATTATTTTTCAACATCTGCTTATCACAAATGTGATAGGTAGAAAGATAACATACATAGTTGGTTTTATTGTTTCTATTCTTGACATACTGTACATACTATAAAATATATTCTTTATACACTATAAAACTAGTATATAAAATAGGAAGCAAAATTATGATATATAAATTTTAGCAGTTAGGCCTTAAAAATGATTTTCTCTGAGAACTACTTATAAAAATAAGGTTTTTTTGTTTATGAAAATATTATATACATCTTCAGATATAACATAGAAGCTAATTATTTTAGACATGCCACTTTAGTTCATGTAAACTTGCACAGAGTTTTCAACCTCTGAGTAATAGTTCCAAGATGAATGGCAGGAAAGGTTGACATTTGGAAAAACAAGTTGGCCATGCACTGTTTCAGTGCCAACAATGGCTAAGAAGCTGTGCCAACAATCTGGGCCATTAAAATACAGAATGCAGGTATGGGATTACTAGGCTAAAGGTGAGTTAAGTGAAAGTTAAGGTGAAGGCAAAAATTGGAGTGTTAGAGGTTGACAGTCCCATTGCAAAAGTCCTCAATGAATGAGGGGAGTTACAGAAAGTTTTGTCAATTACAGAAACAAGAAAGAGGATGATAAGAATAAGGTTTTGAGTGTGAAAGCAAATAGTTTCAATGAGGAAGAATAGTATTTCAAAGTAGCAGTGGAGGATAAGATAATGCTAATAGGTTCTCTAGACTTTGTAGCATGAGGTGTGTGGGTTAAAAGTGAACTTCCACCTGGAAAACTAAAAAGAATGTAGAGTCTTTAAAGGAGAACCAGGGATCAGAATTTAAATAGAGTAGTGTAGGAAAAATGAAGTCAGTCAGGCTCCCTTACCAGATGTCCAGGTGACTGTGGCTTAGCCGTGTTCATGTGGCCTTGAGTAAGGGCATAGGATGAAGCTCTCTTACATAACTAGAAGGTCAGTATTGTCACTTTGCTGGCTCTGTGTGCATTTAGTATATAAGACAGTCAGGACTTCTCCACAGGGGGACATGCAGTGTGACACACAGCAAGTAGCATGCATAGATCTCCCTATCTCAGCATAAAGGCATGTCAGACATCCTGATAGCTCTGTCAATTTTCTTCTATCTGCCCAAATCCCGTGTGAATCTGCCTGGCCTTAAAGGGCTGCAAGACTGTTGACATAGGCAGTATGGATTTGTCCAGCAGTATGTTATGAATATAGAGGAGCCATCAGGACCCCCAAAAGGGGGCTGGAAAGGGCAGCCGGCCACCAGCATGTAGTATGTGGTGGCCAGGCTCCTGGTGGCTTGGTCTCCAAGCTCTCAGGACTGGCCCAATGTTAGTGGCACACCCAAATGGTAGAAAAGGCCCTGCAGGTGGTAGAGGAGACCCTAGAGAAGCCGAGTGCCCAGGTGGGCAGCGGCTGGGGGGAGGGCTGTAGGCTAAGTGTTTCTTTCAGCTACAAAGCTGAAATGGAAACTAAGCTTCATGATGCAATGAAGACACAAAAGCTCCATGTGGTAGCAGAAGTCTTGGAGGCTAAGGGAGAGCAGAATGTGCTTCTAGATGTGGCAGTTATGAGAGCTCTGAGGAAGACAGGAAGCCCTGGAGGCCCAGACCTGTGCCCTAGAAGAGGACCTCTGAAAGCATCCCTCCCCATTGTAGTGAAAGATTAGGAGGATGAGGAGGGGAAGTACGGCTTTGGTTCCCTTTTCCCCTCTCCAACCCTGCAGACCTGGAACAAACTTGACAAAAGCCACTGGGCAGAGGGATGCAGCCCGGGTTGGGTGTTCTGGCTGTTACAGCACAGGTACCTGGGAAACTCTGCTCTGGGGGTGCTGATGGAGGCAGGTTGCTAAGGCAGAGCAGGCAGCAATGGCCAAAGCCACAGAGGCAGCACCTGGGCAGCCAGAGGAAATGCGGCAGCTATCGGAACTGACAGTGTCTTAAGCTCCCTCTGTATTGCAGTTAAGAGCTACCCTGTGTAGTTGTGAGCTGAACAACACTTCCTGTGGACCCAAAAGAAGAAATAGGTGACAGGAAACTGGGAGGTGAGCCCCAAGGGGCCTGTCCCAAACATCTGGAGGACCATTTGCCTGTGCTAACCTCTGGAAAAGAGGGAGGAAATACACTAGAAATTTGAATAGGGGAAGGGCCAAAGAACCTGTCTTAGGGGACCAGAGGGGATGGGAAAAGTGAAGGCGTGCAGCTCTGTAAGTATTGGGCATTTGCCCCCCACCCATTGTATATATACTATTTAGGTGTCCCCCATTCATGAGTGTATCGTGGGTCCCTTGTATGGGCCTGTTGAGGCTCTTTGCAGGAACTGCCTGTTCAGCTGCCATCCCCATGATGACTGTTAAACAGATACAATCTGGCTTAATACTAAAGTAGGTCAGAGTAGCCAGTGGACAGAACTGTGAGCTGTGTGGTTCATAGCTGCCACTGAAGCACCACCTCACCCCTGACTATTTGCACAGACAGTTGGGCAGTGTACCAGGGGTTAATGTTATGGGTATGACTTGTCATACTTGCCTGTGATCTATCCTGGCAGTTGGATAAGCACCCTTTGCATAGTTGATGTCTATCAGCTGATGTTCAGAACTGCACTTGATTGAGTCTCAGACTTCTGGTCTCTTCTTCTCTTTGGCACATAGACCAAGATTGCCTCTAACTATTTCTCTGACTCTGAGAACATCAACAGGAGGGGTGCTGAGTTCTTAATGGCAGTACTTAAGAGTCCTCTCCATAATTTTAGGTGCCTATTCATTTCTTTATGAGCACAGATGGATGCCACCTACAGGAGTTCCTGTGTAAGTCTAAACCTCATTACCTTAATAAATTTCAACATGGCTAAAATCTATCTCAAATAGTGCACAGGTGATCAATAAAAATATAGTTTTCTCCCTTACTCTTGGCTAATACTTCATAGCATGAACTGAAACCCTGGCAGAAAATGAGTTAGGTTACATTGATTTTTACCTCTTACCTAGAGTTACTAAGCAGCAGCCACAGATGCAGATGTGAAGCCGGCCCTCATGATTATCAAGGTGACATGTATCATTCATTGCATGTACATCAAGGATGACCAGAAGGTCCCATTGAGACTGAAGTTGCATGATTTCTAGGATGTAAATACAGCAGGATGAAAATTCTGTGATTCCAGAGTCTTTAGCCCTAGAATTCAGAAGCATAAGAGGATGAGAGAACCCTCGATAAGACGTTGGCTGTATCTGCTCCTGATTTAGCACAGCACACTTTGAAGTTTGAAGGTGGATACCCCACAACAGCATGGAAAGCACAAAGGAGATGCTGCTCTGAGATTTATTTGAGGAAGGACCTGGTCAGTTTGGGTCTGTACCCCAACTTTAGGTATGAGCCATTAGAGTTAAAGTATCATTTAAAAGATAATTCTATAGGCAGAGGTGGGGACAGTGAGAGTGTAAGAAGGCTGGGATCCAGTTAGATTCCCTGAACAGCAGAGTGCAATTCTGCCTTTTGTCCAAAACAGAGAGAAAGAGCTCACTGTTGATTATTGTTTAGAACCAGAAAAGAGACAAAAGTAGCTTTAACTGAACAAGAAAATTCCATAACCATCTTCATGACTATGGTATGTGAGAAAAAAGGTAACTGGTTTGGGGGGGGCACTTCTGGGTCAAGATGGAAATGTAGGCAGACATAGTTCACCTCTTTGCACAACCACATCAAAATACAACTAAAATATAGAACAACCATCATTCGAGAACATCAGAAGTCAAGTTGAATGAAAGTCCAACAACTTTGGAACTGAAGAAACTATATCCACCCAGAGTGGTAGGAGGGGCATGGACATGGAACATGCTGACCCCACATCCCCATGGATAAAAATTCAGGAGGGATATCTTGGGAGTGAGGATACCCCGGACCTATACCAGGCCCCAGCCCAGGATTCCAGTGCCAGGAAAATAAGTTCCCAGAACTTCTGGCTGCAAAAACCAGTGGCAATTGTGTTAGTTAGAGGAGTTGCTGGAGCCATAAGCAGTTCATCTTTGGGGAACCCACATAAGGACTGACATGCTTAGACTCACTCCTTCTGAGCTCCAGCAATGGGGTGGCAGCTTAAAGGGCACCAGTGGTATACAGGGAGAGACTAAACTGTCTGGCACTGGGGAAAGCAGAGGACATTGTCCCTCTGTTGAACCCTCCCCCCACAAAGCCAGTAGGCTGGTGCTATATGTGAGACTCCATCAACCTGGCTAACACTTTGTGACCCCCCACCCTAGAGCTCCATGGAGGCTTTACCCCACCCAACTTGTGGGCCCACCCAAGCTGCTGTCCCATAAGAATGGCTGGTCTTGTCTCCTAAATCCTATCAAATAAGCTACAGCTTGCTTCAGTGAGCCCTCACAGCAGCTAGATTAGAGTCACAGCTTGACTTTCCCTAAAAATCTCTAAGCCCAGCATAAGTAGCAGCCATATCAGATAGCTTTACATCTCAGTCAGGGTACCCTGGGCAAAACACAAGTGGAAGCTGACATTGCCTTGCACCACCCAAGAGACCACAAGGCCAATGCACCCAGTGGACAGCTACAGACCACGTTGTAGCACCACCACCCTGCCCCTGCACAGCTGATCCTCCATGGAGAAAGGAGGTTAGTGGTCAGTGGTAACAGCCGGTCCTGCTGCTGATTGGCCTGGGTAAATCCCTCCCATTGATCTGCCAACAGCAACCAAGGCTCAACTACAAGAGGAGAGTGTACTCAGCCCACACAAAGGATACACCTTGAGTCCCCAGCTTGGATGATAGGGGAGGCTGTGCCACTAGACCCTATAGGACACCTACTATATTAGGCCACTCTACCAATACATGGAGTCAAAGCAGGTCTACCTAATACATAGAAACAAACACAGGGAGGTTGCCCAAATGAGGAGATAAAGAAACATGGCCCAAATGAAAGAACAAATCAAAACTGCAGAAAAAGAGCTAAACAAAATGGAGATAAACAATCTATCAGATGCAGAGTTGAAAACACCAGTTTAAGGATGCTCAAGGAAATTAGTGAGGACCTCAGCAGCATAAAAAGATTCAGTCAGAAACAGGATATACTAATTGAAATAAAGAACAATTTACAGGGAAACAACAGTAGAGTGGATGAATCTCAGAATCAAAGCAATTATTTGGAACTGATTGCAGCCATGAAGAACAAACCATGCAGAATAGCCATGCATAACAAGGGAAAAAATCCAGAGAAATGAGGATAGTATAAACAGCCTCTGGGACTTCTTTAAGAGGTCCAAAAGTTGCCTCATAGGGGTGCCAGAGGAGAAGAGAAAGAGCAAGAAATTTTAAATTTATCTGAAAG
Organism: Anoura caudifer; assembly: GCA_004027475.1. Taxonomy (NCBI): domain Eukaryota; kingdom Metazoa; phylum Chordata; class Mammalia; order Chiroptera; family Phyllostomidae; genus Anoura; species Anoura caudifer. The sequence continues at coordinate 140,646 of PVKU01001888.1, read as the reverse complement.
GATAGTGAACAAAAACTTTCCTAATTTGCTGAAGGAAATAGACATGCAAGTCAGGAAAGCTCAGACAATCCCAATTATGATGGATGCAAAAATGCTTTCTCCAAGACACATTATGATTAAAAGGCCAAAGGTTAAAGATAAAGAGAGACTCTTAAAAGCAAGAGAGAAGATGTTAGTTACCAGAAGGTTGCCATATGGGAGGATGGGGGGAGTGTGTTCCCACCCTTCAAGGTCAGGCAGGTTCACGGTATTCACACATATGGAAAAAATATTCATGGAGCTGTTGGGATGTCTGGCACACTTTTATTCATGGGTGGGTGAGCCACGCATGCTGTAAGCTGCATTTCTATCTATCTCATGTCATGGTCCTTCCTCCCCAGCATGGCACCCATCATGGCAACTGTCCCCTTGCATGTCCCTCATTATCATTGCCCCCAGCAGGGAGTCTGTACCTGTTTAAGTACTAGAGGGGGTCAAAGGTGGCAAGATGCCAGAACATTACATAGCATAACATAATTCTGCACATGCGAGCCCACTTCATGTTATGAGAACGGTTTATTGGACCCAGTCTCAAGGCTATGCGAACACTACTTATCATCTGTTGGTTGCCTATCTCACACTCTCAGCTGGGACCTGGCTGCAACCCAGGAATGTGCCCTGACTGGGATTGAACCAGTGACCTTCTTGTTCACAGGCCAGTACTCAATCTACTGAGCCACACCAGCCAGAGCCAAAAAAATATAATTTAGAAAAAAAGAGAAATAGTAACTGATTTTCAACTGATTTTCCACAGTGATAATAAGAGGACATTCCAACTTCTGTGTTCTCATTGGCTTTTCAAGAATAACCTTACCTTCCTGGACAGTGTTTCTGAGCTCCAGAGTCCTGACACCGGAGCTGAAGACCAAATGAGAACAGGACTACTAGGGGAATATACAGCATTAGCTTGAGGACCACATTGGGAGAAGCCAGGTCCTGGTTACCAATCACATTCCCATGTTGTAGTGCCTGGGAAGAGATTCTTTAAGGCAGATTGAACATGGCACCCTAAGGATAAATAAGGTGAAAGATATTGCACAATTGTTTAATAAACTCAGTTATTCAAAGTGTGGCTTTTGGTCCAGCAGCAACCACAAAACCTGGGAGCTTATCAGGAATGGATAATGTCAGGCCCCATCCAAGATGTAATAAAAGGCAATGTGTATTTTCTGCCAATCCCTAGGTGATCCTAATGTTCATAAAAGTTTGAGAAGTACTACTCTCGTCCAGTGGTTCTCCAACTTGACTGCACATTAGAATCACCAGAAGAGCTTTAAAACATGATCATCTTGAAGCTCATCCCCAGAGATTCTGAGTAATGACTCTGGGATATCAAGTGAGCATTAGAATTTTACAAAGCCCCTAGTTGATTATAAAGTGCAACCAATATTGAGAGGCATGCTCTAGACAGATGGTTTTCTCTACAAAGAGAGCCAGTGAGCCAGTGAAAAAGAGCAGGCCATCAGGATTGAGATAATATTTTCAGACTCAAATAAACAAACAGGCAGATGATGAGAATCACAGATCCTAAAAGTAAATGTTAGGGTCCCAGGCACAGAAAAGAGGCTCAGAGATACACAGCAGGTTTTTGTGATAGGCAGATGATCAAGATAGTAACATGGAAGGTAGATTTTTACATAGGATGCACATAGGATGGAGAGGCAGTCAAGGAAAAAGGTAGTACTTTGGTAACTAGGGTGGTGGCATGGGTCAGAAAAATTATAGTCAGTTCTTCTCTGCCTTAAGCTTTGAAAACATAAAGTTTCAATGTGATTTATATATTAGGGAACTGAGCATAAGGCAAATTTCACTCCTGCTTACACTTGATTTTGTCCTCTGGAAACACTACTGAACACTGGAAACTGTCCCCGACTGAAGGAAGCCACATCAAAACACATAAAATGCACACATGCACAACCTTGGATGCACACCAGCTACCTCAGTTCACCTCCCATGGTTCCACACAGCATTACAACTTTTCATCTGATTTTCTGTCACCCTCCTTTTACCCCTTAACTCCAACTCCATAACTCACAAGCTATACCCTCAGGCCTCCACATCCAGCATAACCTGAGGCTTTTTCAAGGCAGAGTGCCACATTTGCTATGGCATTCATGTATTTCTTGACCATTGAACAGATACAAAAAGGTGCTACTGTTGGTGGAACTGACCTGGTTCTTCCTGCTGATGCATGTAAAAAATTACAGATCAGCAAATTTATTAGCATGTAATCAGTTTATTAGTGATCTGTTCCCATGGAAGAGAATGGAACTGGGGAGAATAGGGGGTGAAGGGCAAAGTTTCAGTGTCTGAAGATCAGGGTGACAAACCCTTGGGTGGCTCAAGGCCTGGTGGCCTAAGAGCTAAGAGCACAGAGAGAGTCTTTTGTTCTGAGCACTTATGTAGTGGGTGGGATAGGAGATAAAAGTTACCTATTGTTTAATGGGTAAATTCTGTGCCAGCTTTCTCAAGTAGATGTGACTATCCAAACTTAGGTATGTGTGGGGATCTGTTGGTCTGAATCCTTATCTTGCTCCAGACTCCATTTGTTCTTCTTGTTGTAAAACAAATATGTGTGACTGGAGGCAGTTAATTAAAATTGGGGCATTTTCCAAAGTTATTTATAGGCTCTTTCTGTAAGCATTAGGGACTCCCTCATAAAACCAATAGTGAACAGAAGTAGACAATTAACCAAAGTTGTTTTATGTGCTTCTGCTTTGGGCACTGTGGACCCTCTTCCACATTCTAGGCCTTAGGATGAAAGCAAAGTTTCAAGGCCTTCTTTCCCAGATAGTGGAAATGCTACATAGAATTTCAAGGGCTTCTCTTCTTTCTTGCTAACATAGTGTTTCTTGTGATATTGGAACACCTGGCAATGTTATCAGACCAAGCTCAGGACTACTGAGTTAGCATGTGAGACGTATCTCTTTCCTCCTCCCTGCCTTGGTTTACTATATATTCTACCTAAGTGATAAAAGGTGTTTCCTGGCAACCAGGATGCTAGACTGGCCCATAACAGCAGGGCAGTCTCAGAGTTCTTCCTATACTGTCTCCTGTGTCACTACCATTTTTATTTGATCTTTGTGTGCTATAGACAACAGTTTTCAGTGTTGAGTCCCTGGTTATAGGAGATTGTTCTGTGTGGTGTGGGCCCAGCTCCCACTCAGAAAGGCCAGTGGAAAGCAAGTTCTGGTACACAGGACTCATACCCATGGATAGGGTCTCTTGTGGGGAGTCAGGCCTACATTGGACCTTGGCCACTTTGGGACTTGCTTTTGCTAAAACCCCCTCAACCCTGAATTAAGGTAGCAAACATTTACTGCATATCTTTAAAGTAACTTCCTAAAATTTATGCTAAACCTTCCAAGGACGAGTATAACCAGTTCAACCACTTTTCCCTTTACATTTGCAAATGTCCTTCTTTTTTATGTAATTAGCAACATCCTTTCATTTGTTTTCTGAAAAAGTTAACCACCTAAAGTGAACCTGTGCATAGTAAACAAGGACCATCCTCAATGTAATGTGCCCAGAAAAGTGATAAAAAAACTGTCAAGGCAAGGTTGGGGGAGCTCTCATCTTGAGAGAGTGGCTGTGCGATCCCTTTTTCTCCACAGGACTCAGTAATCTGTGTGAATTTGTCTTGTCTCATCCACAATGCCACAGACACTGCTGGCTGGTGACTGCATCAGCTGGGGCCTGAACAGAGACCCAAGGCTATGAGCTATCATTGTGGACAATGTACCCACTTGGTTGTAGTATGCACATCAGCCCAAGTAAGGGCGGACAACACTGATTGCTTTTTGGTTAGGTTGTAGGATGTGCTGGATTTCAGAGGAAAAGGGTTTTCATCCTAGGTCACCCTCTCTTTCGACCACTTTACAACTGTACCTTCTTTAGTAAGCAGGAGCCTTGCTCTCTCTCTCAAGTATTTGCTGCAATCTCACGGGTATGGGTTGAGCAGTTAAGAGCCACAAGGACATTCACCACAATAAAGACTCCCGTGAGAGAATTAGCTAGATGTGGACACTGCAGGCTGGTGTCCACATCACCTGGTCTCATTTTTCCCATTAGCCCTGTAGTATTTACTGTGCAATTTTGTATAACACATTTCTTTTTTAAAATACACATATTTCATTATGGCAGAATTGACTATAAAATTAAGTGGATTTGATGTAGACTCATTTAACTTCTAAATCGATGCTCTTGAAATTCCTGTTACGGACACTATGGAATCGAGTCATTTTCAGCTCTAGAGAAAGAAAGAGAAAGTGGCATGGGTTAGGCTGTCAGGAAGCTCTTTGAAATGCCCAGTGGAGGGAATGGCACAATGGAGTACAGAGAGAATGGAGTGTTGGTTCATCAAAGAATGGGAAGGGGGACTCTTTGATAACCTTGTTGCTTCCAGAAGGAGAAGTTATCTAAGTCTAAAGCAGTGGAATGCAGCTAAGGTCAGTGAGAAGCTGACCAATGGCTTGCCTTCTCCAAATAATGATTGCTTTTGGTAAAGCTTTGAAGCAGGACAATTGCCTAAGAATTATGTTTTAGAAAAAATAATATGATGCTGTCACACAGGCTGAGTTAAAGTTGGGGGAAGTGGAAGGTCAGTTAGTGCCACAGCCTATGTTGAGGTAACTGGTGCTAAGCCAGGGGTGTTAATGGAAATGGGAGCCCTTCTCTGTCCTGGACTCCTCATTGAAGACTTCCAAAGGACTAATATGTTCCTGTCTCTGCTTCTTTAACTATTAGGCCTGAATCTGTAAAATCTCAGTAACAGGCTGTGCAAATGTCTCTCAGTAAAGTCACAAACATACTCTCAACCAAATCTGATCACACTTGTCAGTGTTTGCCCCCCTCTGCCCTGACCTTTAACAGGGTTTTCATTTTGTTGCCCTTCCTCCCTCAACCCCCACTTCTCACTCACAGCTCCCTCTCCTTTGCACCCTATGACATCATCATTTCCTGACTCTCTTCCTAGTTTTGTGTCCATCCTACATTCTGTACTGAAGGACATCTTTTGTTAGCATCCCTTTCTGTCACAATCTCTTAGACAGGATCTGTCACTGGCCTTTTTTCTTATAAACTGCCTCTTTCATAAGGACATTGCATTCATCTTTGTGGTTTTAACAACCACCTGCACTACAATATTCCCAAAATTCTCAGTTTAAATCCTGACTTCTCATTGGTAGTTTTATTTCCACTGTGAACTTCCACAGGCATCTCAAATACTTCCTGTTCAAAGCAGAATTCATTGTGCTACTTCTCCTACTTTGTGGAATTTACATCCACCCAAGCACCAAAGTTAGAGCCTTGGTATCATCATCTCACACAAGTGTCACTGAGGCCTTCCAGTGTTTCTGTCCTGTTTCTCATCAGCCCTGCTTCTCAAGTTTCCCCACCATCAACTTAACTCCACTTCTCATCATCACACACCTGGATCACTTTCTCCAGTCTCAATGTTCTCAGATCCATACACTAGGCTCTTACCAGAGACAGCTTTCAAAAATGTAGATCTGATTATGTCGCTCATCTGATTAAATTGTTTTAAAGGTCAAAGTTTGAAGAATAAACACCCAAGTACTTTACATATTACATAAATTCCACCATTTTCTACGATCAGAAAATATACCTCCTCATCATTTACTTCCCCAAACTGTAATGGAGAAGGTCAAAGCAGAAATTTCTGGGAAGAAAGGGACCCCAGTTCCAGAGGAACCTCACCCATAAATCCAGCACAGAGACTGCTCCCCCTCTTGGCAGGGGGCAGGAAGGGTGCCAAGGTGACAGACTAAAGCAGCCTGCTTTCTGTGAAGGGAGAGGCTGTATGAAAAAGAATTGCCTGAGGCAAGAGGCTGGTATAAACACAAGGCAGTTAACAGAAGGAGGGGCAGAGAGCTCTCAGGGTTGAAACAAGAGGTGGGTCTTAATAGCCTACAGCCTTGAGGCTATTAGCACCTGCCATAAGGTAGCTAGTTATGGGGGTTAGATGCTCTGCTCAGCATGATTGTAGACTTTTCCCCATGCCCAGAAAAAGGGGCAAAGACAAACTTAGCCACTGGTTGGAAAGAATTATACCAGAACACTGGCTTCCAGAGCACATGGAATTTTGGTAGAGAAGTCTTTTTAAAACAGGAGGTGTGGAGAAGCCACTCTGTTGGTTTGAGGGCTCTCTTGCTTTCCAACTTGGTGCAGGTTTGTTCTTCCTCTTGGCTTTTTGGTGCTGGGTGCAGGCTCTTGGCTCTGGCTCTGGCACTTGGACATTCTGGGTCCCTGTCCCTTAATCACTGCATGGATGGGAGCACTCGTGGAACCGGGAAGTTGCTGGGCTCACCAGGGGCTTAGGCCCCACATGGCTAGAAGCCCATTCCTGGAGGCAAGGTCCCATTCTGGGACATATGTCTCCCTGGGCTTCAGCCTCTGGGACACTATGATCCAGTGAAACGTGGCACATGGGTCCTGGACTGCTACATGGAGACTGGGAGCAACACACCCCAGATCCTGAAAGACAGAGCTGCTGCAAGAAGATGGCAACTCTGAAACCCACAAGTGCAAATCCCAGAGAGGATGGAAATCTGTCTGCATGGCTGGCCTAAGCTCCAAGGACAGATAAGGAACTGGGGAACTTCTGGGTGTGGTTTTGGCTTGTGGGAAGTGAGGGAAGTTCTGGGTCTGCTGGGAGAAAGGAACTCAGAGCAGGAGTACTCTTAGCCCCAACCCTCAAATTTGAACCCAGTTAATAAAAACCTTTTTCCTTCAACCCAAATCTTTGGGTTATATTTTAGGGTGACAAGCAGCTGAGCCCCATGCTGTATGGTCACAAAAATTCACCAAGCAGAAACCTTAAAGGGTTAATAGTTCCCAAACATAGCCTGTTCTTCTGGACTTCTAGGCCTTTGATAAACTATGTCATTTTCCAGGAATGCCTTCCCTTTTTTTCTTGCCAGCAAACTTATGCATAATTTAAGCTGTGCTAAAATATTACCTGAATATCCCAGACATAACTAATTTGTCAACATATGTATGATTAATTTTAATGCAATTTTTTTGTGTGTGAATGTTGTTTTTGTTTGTGTTTACTGCTTATATCTTGTACTGATCTGTAAGTTTCTCATGTACAAAATCAATGCTAGTTATACTTACAGAAAATCATATGCTGACTTTCTCAATGTTGTAAATAATGTCTAGCACTGATAATTTTTCTTCTAGCTAATTCAGTAAAGTGATTATCTTTATAAATTTTCTCTCTCTGTGTTGAGAAAAATATATTTAGGGGAATTTTAAACCATTGCAGTAAGTGAATTTATAACTATGCATACCTTCATTAAAGTGTCATTGTTTTCTCTTTTTCCCAAACCTCAACATAATTTTTTAAAAGAATAATACCCAGTCTTCATCTTATGATATCCTTAAGTTCCATGGAGACCTACCCCATATGTGTTTGTGCCAGTGGCAGGTAGCTGGTCCTTGCATTCCTAGGAACTGCACAAGACCATGGGGATGGGAAAAAGTAGAATTTTCTTATTTATATCATACTTCTCTTCAAATAATTTATAGGAACCCTAAATATCTCTTCAGCAGAAATCATGTCATAAATGCAAACATCTACAAACACTCCATAGCAGTTTTGCCAGGCTCAACCACAGAGACAAGGCTTCATTCTTCTGTAGTCCCAGAAATCTAGTTCTCTGAAATATAAGAAGGTGCACTCTACAAAAATCATAAAACATTAAAATACGCATCTTTGAAAGTGTTTGCAGACAGGGCTTATAGTTCAAAAGACAGTTTATAGGAAGAGGTATTTGTCAAGGATTGGAATAATTGAAGCTACCAAATAATAATCACATAGCCACCATATGTAAAACAAAGTGTTAGGTTTTCAGGGATACAAAGCTGGATTATATTATACAGCTATACTCAGAAAATATAAAATGCTACTGGAAGGAAACAAAACTAGGCCATTTGAATAGTTTCTGGTTCTGTTTAAGGTAAAGGGAAGAAAGACAAAACACACTTTCTAAGTAGCTAACAGTAGATAAAGCAACTATTTAAGAATTCTGAGAAAGTATAAAGAAATAAAAGTACAAAATACAATGAATATGAAAATTAATTTCTCTTGTTTCTCCCATATCTCCAGTCTTAGACTCAAGTAATTTGAATTCCAGAACTTTCCAGCAGGTGAGACCAAGATAAACTATTATCTCTGATCAGATCACTTGTTGAGGTCACCCCAGATGAACAGAAAGAACAGAGTTGACTCCCTGATTGTTTTCCTTTTCTAGTCATCCCCTGGAAGCAAGCTAAATCCCAAAGTTGTACTCCCACCGTGGAGGTACTGGCATGAGCATTGAGGACATAACTCATGCCAGAGGCAGAACCATTCGCAGGAGGTAAGTGAAAATGCAGGAAGATTGAAATACCAACTTTGTGACCAAATGACCAGTATGAGAAGCCCTAGAAAGAAGCTCAAGAAAGCAAACCAATAAAGTTATGTTTCAAGCCTTCTATTTACCTTCAAGAGGTGCATATATGAAACTGATTTAAAATAAAATACCAAAGACTATAAGAATAGAACTGTGGGGTAGTTCACTATCTAGGTCCCAAGTGGCCCATGGGGAACATACACATAGGGGAAATGCAGACACCACTGCAAAGGCTTTGAAAACCAGTGTGACATTGGAATGGGGTATAACTTGAGAATATTAGTCAAAAATTACAGTTTGTAACTAAATAAAAAATCAATGTTTTTCGGAGTTTTTAGATAAGACCTAAAATCACATAAAATAATATTAAAATACTCAGTATAAAATCACATAACAAAAATAATCAAGAGAAATTTGGCAAGTAGGAAAGGAAACTACAATCAACAAAGGACTACTCTTAAGTTGACACAGATTTTGAAATTATCAGACAAATAGCTAAAGTACCTTTTTTAGCCATGTTCCATGAAGTAAGTGTGAACAGTCTTGAAATGAATAGAAAGAGACATTTTCAGCAGAGAAATAGAAGCTATAACAAAATTAGTCAGAATTTTAGAAATAAAACTACAATATCTGAAATAAAGTTTCACTGGATGAGTTTGCGGCATGGAAATAATAGAGAAAAGAGTGGATTTGAAAAAACATCCATAAAAAATTATCTAGCCTGAACGACAGAAAAATGTCTGAAGATCACAAACAGGAGCATATGAAGCATTATCAAAAGTTCTAACATACTTGTTGTTGGAGTACCTGATAAAGAAGAAAAGGAGATTGGTCCTGAAAAAAAATATGTAAAAAAAAAAATCCTAAATTTTCTAAATTTGTCAAAAGACATAAAATTACAGATGCAAGAAGTTTAGTAAATCCAAAACAGAATCAATCTAAAAAAAATTATATCCCCAAAACATGTAATAAAACTACAGAGAAACAAAGGATGAATAAAAAACTTTAAAGTAGCTTGAAAAAAGTGACATTGCACATAAGGGGAAATTGAAATAAATGAACATAGATTTTTCACAAGAAACAATGAAGGTCAGAAAATAGTGAAACAAAAATTTTAGTTCACTGAAAAAAAAGAACTGTGTAGTGTGCATTAAGCTTTTGATTGCTGAGGCATCCATTTTAAAAGATATCTATCTTGAAAAAATACATTGCCAGCTGTATGACACACTAGCAAAACAACCAGGTAAGAAACTAGCCACTCCCATCCATGAAGTTCTCTCTTTTAGAAAGCCTAGATAACTTAGAAAACTGACCATTTGATTGACTCCACTTCTCCCTTCCCACACCCTGATTCCCACTCTATTGCCTTAAATGAGCCATTAAAAAATGAACTTGCAAAACCCTAGCCATCCTATCCTCTGACCTAAATAAAAACTGAACACCACGTTTCTCTCTCCTCACTCTTTTTCATTCTCTCTCTCTCTCCATCCCCTCCCCACCCCCAGTATCCTGTGACTTCACTGTGGGGCTCTTGAGCATGCTGCATACCCTCCAGGACCTCTGAGTAATAAATCTTGTTCCTCAAAGTTGTCTGATTTTTCTTTTTTGCTGAGTTGAATCCTGCACTCATAATAAAAAACATGGCCTCAATGAGGAATTTGTCTGTAAGGAGCCCCACAATTTATGTGGGCAGAGTTTACTGCATTAGCATTCCTAGCCAATGACATAATTATCAGTAGCTGAGATAAGCACAACAAACTATCAACCAAGAATTCTATACCCTGTGAAATTATTCTTTAAGAATGTATACAAAATAAAGATATTCTCAAATAAAGTTGAGAGAAATTTTTTTCAGTAATATGTGCTGAAAGAAATGGTAAAGGAAGCTCTTTAGGAAAAAAGAAAATGATACCAAAGGAAACTAATATTTTAGGAACAATGGAAGAAAAAGAATGGTAAATATGTAATAGGGTGCAGCCAAAGGGGGGCCCCAAATAGGGATTTGGAATGGGGTCCAGAACTCAAGTTGTTCAGGAAATATTAGAAAAATATATAGGATGTCCTCACACTCACACTGCCCCCCCCCCACTGCCACAGGTGTCAGTTGGGGGAAGGGACACATGGAGCAGGGCCATTGAGAGCTGTTTTGCATAGCAACAGCTTTGCAGCTAACCTCTGGCATGGTCATTTAACATATTTATATTCTTTAACTATTTTCATAGATACGTCAAATAGCTGTGGCCATGCTTTGAGCCAGGGAGAAGGGAGTGACTTCAACCCAAGACATAACTGGGAGGCAACTCCCCATGGTTACAGTGCCTGTGTGAAAGCTTGGAGATGATTGGCTCCACGCCATAGGACCACAACTGCCCACACTCACTATAGCAGCCCAGTAAAGCTGGAAGGATATGGGAGGGCTGGCAAGTGTGGCCAATTGTGGGAGGAGTTGGAAATGTGGCTGCAGAGGAAGATTGGCACAGGCATTTAAACCCAGACATGGCAGCCATTAGAGAGAGAACCACGCGGTTTTGCCAGGGTGGGGACCCCTGCAGCCACATGAGGGAGAACCACCATGCAGTTTTAGCAGAGAACCTCCACTTGGCTTTAACAGAGTGGTGACCCCCCTCTCCCCACAGCTTTGCCAGGAGAGAACTATGTGGCTTTAGCAGAGGAGAACCACGTGGCTTTGGCCAGAGTGAGGACCCCTGAATCTTTGCTGGGGAGAGGACCCCACAGCTTTGGGGTGCTCCCTTTTGCCATGTGGCTTAGGAAGCAGGAGAGACTTTGCCTGGAAGAAAAGGGGTGAAAGGACTCTTGCTAGTGGGCCATGAGGAGGTGCCACATGTAGTTTTGGATTAACTGGAGATCCTAGCCAGCGACACAGTTGATGGTGCTGGCAGCCTGAATTACAGACTTTTTCTTTTCCTGAGATATGGTACCCCAGATTAGGGCAGAGAGAGAAGGAAACAGTGTGTTTGTTGGTCTTTTAAGGGACTTTGGGATTTTAATGAAGACATTGGGTCACCACTTTAAGTCTGTATAGCTTTAAATAAATATTTCCTTTCCTTTTCACAAATCTCTGACATTGAGAGACATCTTTCCTCTGCTGGCAGACAATGTGAACCTAGTGGAGGTACTTTCAGTAATAGTATATCGTACCCCTCTTGGACCTGTTCTGTAACAAATATATGCATTAATATAATAAAATAAAATTATTTTTCTACTAAGTTTGACAATTAAAAACAAAAATTATACCCTCATCTGATAGGATTTTCAATGATTATGTATACAATTTATGTAGTAATTATAACATAAAGGGGGAATATAAAGAGACCCATATGGGCATATGGTTGCAAGTTTTCTTCATTGCACTTAAAGCAATAAATACTAATTCTAAGTAGCTTGTGAAAAGTTAAATAGCATATTGTAATCCTTAGATCACTAAAAATATTCTACAAAAACATATATATAAAAAGAGGAGTTCTGGCCAAGATGGAGGCATAGGTAGAAACCCTTTGCTTCCTCGCACAACCAAAAAGAGGATAACAACCAACCTAAAATCAATAGACAACCAAAACTGCCAGAAAATCAAACTGCATGGAACTCCAACAACCAAGGAATTAAAGAAAAAAAATCAAACAGAACAACCAGACCTGTAAGGCAGAACATACGGGCTGACTCAGAAAAATCGTGGTGAGGCAAGGTGGGTGAGGCTGACTGCTGAGCTGGCAGAGCTATGCTGGAGGGACTGACTTAAGGGGTAAACCAAGACTCAGAGCTATCTGTGAGCTAAGGCTGGGGTTGCCCTGGTAAGAGATACTTCCAGTCTGACACAAGAGTCTGTTGGAAAGTGAGCTAGAGACAAACACTGTTCCATCTCTGGCCCCTCCTACTCAGGCAGTGCCTCAAAGATGGTTGCCCTGCCTGGGTAAATACCTAAGGCCCTGCCCCTTACAACCTATTAGTTTTGCTAAGACAAAGAAATATGGCCCAAATGAAACAATACAGCAAAACCTCCGAAAGAGAACTAAGCAATGAGGAGATTGCCAACCTATCTGATGGAGAATTTAAAGCCCTGGTAATCAAAATGCTCACAGAACTGATTGAGCTTGGTTGAAAAATGAAAGAACAAATGAAAGTACCCAAAATGAAATAAAGCAAAATATTCAGGGAACCAACAGTGACAAGAAGGAAACCAGGATTCAAAGCAATGATTTAGAACAAAAAGAAGAAATAAACATCCAACTGGATCAGAATGAAGAAACAAGAATCCAAAAAAAAAAAAAAAAATGAAGAGAGGCTGAGGATTCTCTGGGACAACTTGAAATGTTCCAATATCCACATTGTAGGGGTGCTAGAAGGAGAAGAACAGCAACAAGAAATTGAAAACTTATTTGAACAAATAATGAAGGAAAAAATTCCCCAACCTGGTGAAGAAAATAGACTTCCAGGAAGCCCAGGAAGCCCAGAGAGTCCCAAAGAGGAATACACCAAGGCACATCATCATTAACCTACTCAAGATTAAAGACAAAGAGAAAATCCTAAAAGCAGCAAGAGATAAGGAGACAGTTACCTACAAAGGAGTGTGCATAAGGCTATCAGCTAATTTATGAAAAGAAACATTGCAGGCAAGAGGGGGCTGGAAAGAATTATTTGAAATCATGAAAGGCAAGGAACTACATCCAAGATTACTCTATCCAGCAAAGCTTTCATTTAGAATGGAAGGGCAGATAAAGTCCTTCCCAGATAAGATAAAGTTAAAGGAATTCATCATCACCAAGCCCTTATTATCTGAAATGCTAAAGGGACTCATCTAAGAAAAAGAAGATAAAAAATATGAACAATATAATGACAACAAACTCACAACTATGAACAAATGAATCTAAAATAAAAGAAAAACAATGAAAACAAAAACTAAGCAAACAACCAGAACAGGAACAGAACCAGAGAAATGGATATCACACAAAGGGAGTTCAGTGGGGAGGGGTAAGGGAGGAACAGGGGGAAAAGGTACGGGGAAGAAGAAGCATAATTGGTAGGCATAAAATAGATGGGGAGAGATAAAAAATAGCATAGAAAACAGAGGACTCAAGGAACTTATATGTACAACCCCTGGACATGAACTAAGTGGGGTGAGGGGGATGCAGGAAAGTTGAGGGGGCAGGGTGCAGGGGGGATAAAGGGGAAAAATTGGGAAAACTAATAGCATAATCAATAAAAATACTTTAAAAAGATATATATAGCCAATAAATAAAATCAAATAGAATATAAAGTAATATTCAAATAATATAAAATATAGCATGAAAGAGAAAATAAAGTAATTAAAGTATTGAACAAAATAAATAAAATTATAGAACAAAATCTAATTATACTAAAATTACTCTAAATGCAAATACTCTAAGCATATGATTCAGATTGAATTTAATCAACAAAAAATCTAATCATATCCTACAAACCTCACCAGAAACCCATCATAAATATGATATGAATATGTTGAAAATAAAAGAAAAAATTCAATCAGTACACTAATTGAAAATAAAAAGCTAGAATGGCAATATTAATATGAGAAAAAGTACACTTCAGAACTAGAAAAATTGCTAGGAAAAACAAGAGACATGCCACAATTCTAAGGGGTCAAATCATTAAGAAGATAAATCTAACCCCCATATGAAGAGACTGAAAAGAGAAAAAAAAAAAAAAAACATGATCATCTCAATAGATGTAGAAAAAAATATTTTGAAAAAATTCTATGTGCTTTCATAATAAAAATTCTCCAAGAGACTAAGAATAAAAGGAAACTGCTTTAAATGACAAGAGACTCTACAAAAATCCTATAGTTTACAAGATATTGCTTTCCCCCTAGGTTCAGAAATAAATGAGGCAAGGCTGTTCACTTTTGCCACTTCTATTCAACAGCATCATTTCTGGCCAAGCAATAAGATAGGAAAATAAATAAAGGACAGAATGGTAAAGAAGAAATATAAGTATCTTTATCCACAGACAACATGATTGTCTACATAGAAATTCTCAAGGAATCTGCAAAAAATCTCATAGATTCCATCCAGACAGTTGAATTAGTTCCTACAACTAATAAGTGAATTTAGATGGCTACAGAACACAGAATCAACAAAATGCTTAATCATGGTCTACATAATTTGACAATTACAAATCGACCAATTGTAAACTAAAATTAATAAAACAGTACCATTTATAATACCCCCCCAAGGATTTTTAGGTGTAAATAGAACATAGAACATCATATGTACAAAGTTTGTATGCTAGAAACTATCAAATACTAATAAAATATGTCAAAGAAGATCTAAATAAATAGAGAGACATACTATGTTTATGGATTAGAAAAATTAATATAGATTTTATATGAGCAGCTCTACCAAAATTTATAGAGAGGTTATCTAAATTGCAATCAAAATCTGTGTCTATTTTTAAATATGCTGATTCTAAAATGATATGGAAAAGCAAAGGACATAGAATTGTCAAAAATTATTTTCTTTTTATAAATTTTATTGTATTTTTTCATTACCATTGACTGTCCTTATGCCACCCTCTTCCAACTCAATCACCCCACTTTTGTCCATGAATCCTTTCTTCTCTTTGCTCAATCCCTCCACCACCAGTCCCATGCCCCCATAGTCAAAAACATTTTAAATAATAAAATTGGGGGACTCATATCATCAGATACATAGCTTCAGCCATCAAGACAGTGTGGTATTAACAAAAGTATAGACACAGAATTAGGTCCACAGTAACATGATCAATTATATTCTTTTTTTTATGTGAAATTCAAATTTTATTTTATTTTTAAGTATATTTTATTGATTATGTTATTAAAGTTGTCACAATTTTTTAGCCTTTGTCCCCTTCTGCCCAGTACTCCCCTTGCCTTCAGGAATCACCCCGCTTAGCTCATGTCCATGGACTGTGCATATAAGCTCTTTGGCTTCTCCATTTCCTATATTATTTTTAACATTCTTCTGTCTATTTTGTACCTATAAATTATGCTTTCTAATTTTTAATCCCTGAACCTTTTACCCCACTTTACCCCTTCCCACTTCCAGCTGAAAACCCTCCAAATGATCTCCATACCTATGATTCCATTTCTATTCTGGTTGTTTTCTTAACCTTTTTTTTTTTTTTAAGATTCATTTGTTGATATTTGAGAATTTGTTGCCTTTTTAATGTTCATAGTTTTGATCATCTTTTTCTTAAGTAAACCCCTTTAACATTTCATGTAATAATGGCTTGGTGATGTTGAACTACTTTAGCTTTACCTTGTCTGGGAAGCACTTTGTCTGTCCTTCCATTCTAACTGATAGCTTTGATGGATAAAGTAATCTAGGTTGTATGTCCTCGCTTTTAATCGCTTTGAATATGAGAAATCAACTGACAGTCTTTTGGGTACTCCTGTAGGTAACTCTCTGCTTCTTTTTTGTTGCTTTTAAGATTCTCTCTTTATCTTTTACCTTTGGCATCTTAATTATGATGTGTCTTGATGTATTCCTCTTTGGGTCTAACTTGTTTGGGACTCCCTGTGCTTCCTAAACTTGTATATTTATATCCTTCACCAAATTTGGGAAGTTTTATTTCATTATTTTTTTAAATAAGTTTTCAGTTTCTTGCTCTTCCTCTTTGTTGGACATCCCTATGATTCAGATGCTAGAATATTTGGAGATGTCCCAGAGTCTTTTTATACTATCTTCATTTTTTTGTTTGTTTTTTGGTTTTTGTTTTTTTTGTGGGGAGGAATTCTTGTTCCTTTTTTCTGATCTGGTTGAATGTTTATTTCTCACTTATGTTCCAAATTGTTGATTTCAATCCTGGCTTCCTTCCCTTCACTGTTAGTTCCCTATAGATTTTTCTTTATTTCATTTAGTGTAGCCTTCATTTCTTCCTTAATGTTGTTGCCATACTCAACAACATTGAGTTTTGTGAGCATCCTGATCACCGGTGTTTTGAACTCTGCATCTGCTAGGTTGGTTATCTCCATTTTGTTTAGTTTTTTTTTCCTGTTCTTTTGTTTGGGTAATATTTCTTTGTCTCCTCAATGTGCTGGCCCTCTTGTGTTTGTTTCTATGTATTAGGTAGAGCTTCTTTGACTCCCTGTAGAAGGCACCTGTAAATTGTGTGGGGCAGAGCCTTAGATAATCACCAGGGTGGGGCAACCCACTTCACTGCTTTGTGGCTTTGTGTCACGGAGAGGGATGGGAGAAGGGACTGTGCCACTAACAGGTTTCTAGGGGTTTTCCTGGCACTTGCTCTGTTTCCAGTCACTTCACCAACTCCCCATATGGGACTGGCACCCTTCCAGCTATTGCCCTGGTGTTGAATCCCAGAGTGGCTGGGTTTGTGCACATTTTAAGACCTTTTTAAGCAAAGTTTCCTGTAAATCTGGCAGCTTCTTTTGCCTCCTCAACCCCCATTAGTTTTTAGAGCGAGAAGTTAGGGGATTTATCTTCCCAATACTGGCACCCAAGGCAGTGTGGTCTGGTCTGGGGCTGAGATTGCTCACTCCCAAGGTAACCCTTTTGATTTTCATTCACCACATGTGAATAAAAATTCACATGCCCATGGGCATGTCCATATCCATTCTGCCACCACTGCCTCTCTGCACCATGTCTCCTCGCCTTTCTGCCCCATCTCTGCATCTCTGTCCCTCTTACCCATCTAGATGAATGTGATTTCTTTAAATCCT
This sequence comes from Anoura caudifer, assembly GCA_004027475.1. Lineage (NCBI taxonomy): Eukaryota > Metazoa > Chordata > Mammalia > Chiroptera > Phyllostomidae > Anoura > Anoura caudifer. The sequence goes on along the minus strand of PVKU01001888.1, from coordinate 123,480 downwards.
TAGATGCAGGACTTCCACACAGTTCAATTTTCTACAGTTCTGGGTGTTATTTGTTTTGGGATTTAGTTGTAATTCCTTTTTGTGGTTGCACAAGGATGTGAAGTGTGTCTACCTACACCTCCATTTTGACTGGAAGTCAGTTGCATTCTGACAAATTTGTAAAGGTAATTCAATGGAAAGATAATATTTTCAAGAAATGAATGGAACAATTTGAGACAGATTGACTACAAAGAAGCAGAATGAGGGAATTGGGGGAAATGGTAGAAATTTTCTTTATCCTCATTTCTGTGAAAATTACTTGGTTCTAGGTAAGTGTTAAAACTCATATAGCTATACACCAAGAGAAAGTGAATTTTATTGTATGTCATTTTTAAAGCATTTGCATTATTTTCTATTAAATAATCATTGCATAATGGAAAGGGTCCAGAAAAATACCATCAATCCCAGCTCTGCCTCTTCAAGTTTGTGAGTCTGGAAATTCTGAGAGCTCTACCTTCATTTTGTTTATCATTAAAGTAGTGACATTAATGCCTTTCTCAAAATCTTTGTGTGAGTGTTATAGATGAAATAATGTGCATGAAATATTGTGCATAGTAAAAGACCATTATAACATAAGTATTTAATGTAATTATCACAAAATACTTTTTTAAAAATAATATTGAATTATTTATTTAAGGGGTATATTAATTAAAGTCCAAGCAGGAAAGGTCCTGTACACTCAAACTGAGTAATTTTAGAAGAGTTTACGCAAGCACATACAAAGATTTGGGCATGATGTAAGGAAAGCAAATGAAATAGGAACGTGCCCTGGGGATAGCAAACAACAACTGAGGTGGTGTGGCAAGGTAATATAAATTTTTTCAGATGTGGACTTTAAATCTAAAAAGTCATTAATAATAGCAAAAAGGACAGAGGGGGAAAATTAAATAATTAACATGAAACATAGCTGATAGATCCCCAATTATGTAGCTGTTTATGTAGCCTAAATTGATCATTATAGCTCCATACTTCACCACCTAATCTTCATTCCTCCTACCTTTTTCTCTGTTGTAGCTGTATGGCATTATTTACAAAGTGACATGAATCAAACCTCTATTTCTTTGAGAATCGACTCCTTAATGATCTGAGTTTTTGGTTGCTGCAACTTTTTACAGGCCAGCAGTCTTAGATAAGAGAGTAATAAGAAGTTCTACAACTAATATCTAACCTAAGCATAGTTTTTATTCTCTCTAGTATATATTGATAGTAGCAACCTAAATTTCTGTTGGTAATTGGAATCAAACACCTAGCCACCACAATGACACCTGTCTTTTGCTCAGCAGTTGAGGAAGGCAAAATGGCCAAATGAAAGTCTCAGCTACCAAGTCAATGAAAGAACAATAGTGCTCTTGGGTGGAAGCATTGTCTCCTTATCCTCTACACACACAAGCCCAAGTTGTGGGGATGGGAAGCAAACATTCTTCAAATGGGTTAACAGGTAGAACAGTAAGGGACAAAATTCCCACCTCTTGTTCGCTCCCAGATCTGACCATTTTTAATGATGAAAATGACACCATGGATTGTCCACTGTTATGAAGCATTCATCACATATGTAAGAGTGTAAAGTCACCCGTTAAGATGTGTTCCAGCTAATGCCATAATTGAAACACCAGTAGACCACTCAGTATTCTATCAAATCAGATGCTTCTGGGACATAGGGCCTTATAGTCAGCTAGGACTGCTGTAACAAATACCATGACTCAGTGGCTTAAACAACAGAAACTGATTTCTCACAGACCTGAAGGCTAGAAGTCTAAGAACAAGGTACAGGCCAATTTGGTTCCTGATGAGAACTCTTTTCCTGGTTTGCACACACTCCTCTTCTCCCTGTGTCCTCACATGACAGAGACCAGAAAGACAGAAAATACGGTCTCTCCTGTCTCTTCTTGTAAGGACACTACTTCCATCATTAGGGCTCCACCCTCATGATCTAATCACCACACAAAAGCTCCATATGCCAATATTATCATGTTGGAAATTAAGGTTTTAACATATGAATGGGGAAGAATAGAGGCTCACATTCGGACCATGGTAAGGATTTTGGTAAGAACCAGTGAATCTCATGGTTGTGAACCAGTTATATTTCCTTTGCTACAAATGCAACCCCAGCTCAGAGATGAGTTAGTCAAAAAATAAGGTTTACTTTAAATCCAGGAATAGTGATTATAACAGAAAAGCTACAGGAAAGGAAGTCAAATCCATGAGTGAAATGCCTGTCCATTCACAAAGGGCAGTGAATGGGAGTCTAATCTGCCCAACAGTTGCCATGTGTCTACCTCGTTTCTCTGAGGATTGGTGTTGGAGAGATTTCAGTGCTGTGTCTGCCATTGGCACGTAAGTCACCCAAACTTCTCCCTCCTTCTAATCTGCTGCTATTCTTCATTGTCTAAACCCAACCACAAATTGGTGTCAAGACTTTCAGACTTCCTTTTGTTCAAAGTAAATACTCTGAAACTCAAGTGGGCACACTCCAGTTCCTTTTCTCTTTCTCTTTCACTCCTTCTTGAGCTCCAGCATCAGAAATATTTTTTAGGTTTTCATATCTTCTCTTGATAAACAGAGCAGAGTCATTATAACTCTCATAATATGATGGATGAAAATAAATTATTACTTTTGTCTTATAACATTTAATTTTGTCTTGTATTTGATTACTGAGAAATTATCTTTTCATGATTACATTTTTTACATGTATTCCTACCTATCAAATCTCACATTTACATGTATTCCTTTACATGTATTCCTACCTATCAAATCTTCCCCCAGTGTTATGACCCATGGAAATATTTGAAATTATCAGTTACCAACTTTGTGAAGCTTAGTTATGGCTTAAAACCTAAACCCTCTAGCATTCAACATGTAAACATCAGTTAGTAAATAAAATGTTTTTCTCATTACCTGTGTGAGTTTTTCTTGTTTTATTTTTAAGAATAAAGCAGGCACCTAAATCACAGGGAGCTAGAATTTGACTAATATTCCATTCTATGGGACCTCCCATTGGAAATCAGGCCACAGGCAAAATAATAAAACAGAGCAAACTATAGCAATGAATTAGAGAACCAAGAATATATAAGGCAATCATGAGGAAAAGGATGCCTGCTTTATTGTTGAGGCATGGTTATATTTTACTATTTTATTTGTATGAAAACTATTCACATGATAGAAAACATTTCTAATGTAGCTATTTCCCTTTTATTGCTCCAATAGGAGAAAAGATGAAATTCAAATTGACAAATTAGATCATTACCTTTCTGATGGAACTTCATCATTGAAGAATGAATATCAAGCATTTTAACAACTTTTTTAAAATGCAAAAAACAAAAAATCAACCTCAATGTTTTGGATTATAATAAAGTTGTGATTAACCTTTTACGACAGAGCCAACAGTTTGAGCTAAAGAAATGGGCTCCAGATAGAAATGCTCTTTCTGACCCAGCAGGGTGTTTTCCATTTAATTAAAATATTCAATATTTTTGCACCCATTAGACTTACTAATTGAGTCTAATCTAATGCTCTCAGAAGGCTTAAAAGTAAATGTGGAGAAACACAGATATTTACAAGATTTTATAACTGATTAGCAATGTGTTTCTATAAACAGGTGGCACAGTGGTTGGCCTACCTGGAGGGATACTGTTAGACCTTGATGAAAAATGTTAATTTTCATTTGTGTTAATGACATCAGTGCTTCACACACTACTCACTGGCCTTCTCAGTGGGTATGGATGCCAGCCTCCCTCAGATGGCTTGTCATTTGCATTAAGTATTCATCACAGAGATAAATAGTCATGGCCTGGCACAACACCAATTGTGGGTTTGAAGTAATCTGAACAATTCCCTGGGGATAGAGAGGAAAGGAATGTGAGATATTTGCTTTCAGGAAACTCAGTGGAGTCTGCAAAGTTGTGGGGGATTACCACTTTCAGATGGCAGGAATGCAGATAGACCACATCTGTTTATATTAAGTTCTAAAATGTGTCATGTCTACCTACATTGATATTTGGTATCTAGTCATTTACTTAACAAAATATTCTTTCAGTGAACATACAGAGTTAAGAAACTGCTCTCATGTAGCTTCTCACTCTCATCATAAGTATCAAATGATAAACAAATAATTCTAGGCATTACCTCAGAAAGAAAATTCCCATTCCTTCACATGAAGAGGCTCTCTTAAACAGGCTCATAAAGCTGAGAGTCCCCTTGTATGACTGAGTTCTGCATGGGTGTTTATGGAAGTGGAGAGCAAATGTTGGAAAATTCTAGAACCTACTTAAATATAAAAAGAAAGAAAAACTAGACTAGAAATAAAGAAGAAAGAAAAATTGAAATGAAAATAAAAGGGAGAGCATGAAAAGTGGTAAGAAAGATAGAAAAAGAAGTGAAAAGAAAGAAAAGAGGAAGCAATCCCCTGTAAATCAAATAACCAGAGTACTCATAATTGGTACTGGACATTGCTCCATTCACCTTAGACCTCTGTTAGGGATATGACATGGATCTCATTTATTTCTCAAAAATGACAAATGTGAAATACATATTCATATTCTTCAATGAAAATGCTTTTTATATGTCACTTCAGGCATTATTGTACAAAAAAACCTTGCATGGAAATTGTAAGAGTGACACAGGTTTGATACCTGCTAGCTGCCTGAGGAAGAGTAGCAACAGCTATGTTTACATATGGAGAGGATTTTCCCCATTGACTTCTTTTAGAATCTCTTCAAAGATAATGATCTTAAGCTATATTGTTTCTTTAGATCTAATACAAGTGAAGAACCTGACTCATGCTCGTAATGAAGGAGTCAAGAAATGTTGAGTGAAAGCAATTTAGATGAAATTCACATAAGTCTGTCTTCTGAGTTTCCTGTCACCCTTTAGGAGAAATAGGTCATTCATTCAAAAATGCAATAAATATTAATTATGGGATTCTCATATGTTAGAAACTAAGCTTGGTGCTTGGGATAGAACAATTGTACAAGATTGGCAAGTTTTCTGCTCTCATGTAGCTCCAATCCTGCTTATTTGTCACACTCCCCTAACTCTTATCAAGAATCCACCCATAGGGAGGAAGAAAAGTGACCAGTAAGGGTCAATTTTCAATCCCAGTATTCTGAGATCTAACATTAAAAAGCATGCAATTGGTAAGATCTCTTTTCTTGCTCCTTCTTATGTTTTATTGCATAAGGATGAATAGGAAGGTTGAAGATCTTGTGGGGCCACTTTAAGTACTGGTGGGAACCAAGGTCTATACAGCTATCTGTCTCTTTCAGATCTTTTTCTCTGATGCCAAGGTGTGCTGCAGACTATCCTGTTCTCATCCATCATAAATTTTAAACTTGAAATTGTAATCAGGGTAAGCCTGGCAATAACATTTTGATGAGGAGACCAGATTTCCTGATTCCACTGTGATCTAATGGCCCCCACCTTCCCATGAGGTCTCTGAGGGCAAATGTGCACTAAATAAACAACCATAGCAAAGAAAAATTGTATGTGCAGTTTGATTTTGGCCCATAAATTCATTTCACAACACCTGTAACTTATAATGGGACATGAGGATGGTTCTATTTTCCTAAGCTAAGAAGGCAAAGTACATAGACCAAGCCTGGTCATTTTCCCATAGGGTTGGGTAGAGATCAGAGGACTGCATTCTCTTGAAGGCATCACCACCAACTTCCCTACCCAAAGCCCTCCAAATGTGGAGTGGCACTGCTGTCCTTGTAAACATACTCAAATGCAGGCTGAGCAGATTTTCTGTCTCTGCCAATACCTTCCTACGTCCATCAGTAGCCCTCTACAATTTAGTTCTGATCTTCCTCCCAGACCTTGATGCTGAAGTGCTGAATTGTGAGATCCCATGTTAGTCCTTGAGGGGTCTGTTCTGCATGTCCCACCTGCAACTACTTGGATCCATGACATTCTTTGCCTCTCATTTCTGTGTTTTTGAAGTCTTGCATTTATTCCCCTCTTGGTGTTTGGATACCCGTCCTTAGAAGGATGCTTGATGATAGGAGCCTTTGGTCTTCAAAGGCAAACTTCTTGGATGATGAGTTGAAGCCCACATGACTCCCTAGTTTCACATATCTTCATGTCTCTGCTTTTGTAGTAACTGTGAGGGCTGCTTTAGGGTTCATAGGCCAATCATTGCCTCAAACATGACTGTTTTGGTATTTGAACCTTCCCTGCCTGGTTGAATGCCTACCTTTATCTCAGTCTACCAATCATCCCTGTCCTGGTCTGTTGTGTAGTGTCATCCTACAGACAAGTTCCTGCTTTCACACCTGCACTCTGTGAGGACATGAAGCAGTCATGCCTCACATCCAAATTCAATGCTGTGATACTGAAAACTTACAGATTTCCTCCCCTCCTTCCCACCTTCCAGATTCCCCATCCTTCATGACTCATTGACTTCTAACTAAGATGTTTCTTTAAGAAGAAAAAATAGGAGATACATTACCTCGAAATGGCATTAAGCCAATCTGACTTTATTTTAAACCAGGATTCTTCATAGTGAAGAGCAAGATTTCCATATTTTTGAAATGTAGAGTATTGAAGATTGAACTTGGAAGATGTTTGAGAGCATAAGGGCCTTCATACACCTCTTAACTCACAATCCAGTAACACAGAAACATGGTTACAGTGACTATACACTGAGATTTCTTTTCCCCGAAGTCTCCCATCAGCTTTCTGTCTGCAACCTGCCTTCTTTGTTGTGCAGAGGTAGCCAGATCCTTCTTGGACTCTCTGGAAATTGCCTGCTCTGCACAAACCTGTACAGATGCAGAGAAGCCAGGACTTTGCTCATCTCATTTTCTACTCCTACATAGACTCAGCAGTCCTTCTGAATCTCAATGTTTTTCACAGATGCACATATGAGAGTAGCAGTGGAACTTTAATTATCAGTTGATAGAGGAAAAAGTATAATGGCAAAATGTCTTAAATAATTATTTTAAAAATGATTATTTTATTAAGCATAATAACATATACACATTTAGAAATAGCTCAAGAAAAGTCATATGTTCAAGCTACAGATCATGCATTGTGCATATCTGAGGTCCAGATGCCTGGATTGAATTCCACAGCCCTGAGGTTTTCTGCCCTACAAGTTTCCACCTCACTGGGTCTATGAAATTAGACTGTGGACTACTTTCCTTCTGCTATTTGGAGACTTCCTAGATTATCCCAAGGTGTTTTACAACATAAAGATGGCCTCAGTCCTTATTCCCCTGTTGCCAACAGAAAGCTGGAGGAGTGGCCAGAGGTGCATGACTCCCAGGTTAGGATCCGTGCCCCTGATGAGAACAGTGGGGTGAGGACTGAGGAAAATTTTAAGAAAAGAGGAGGAAAGCCACCTTCTTCCTCAGAGCAAACACAAATATTGTGCTCTGTGTCCTGCACATGGGCACTTCTTTAATATTGCTTTGTTCTGAATTGCTAGGGAATAACTGATCCCCACCCACAAGGAGTAAAGCAATTTGGTCATCTTTCAAATAAACAGTGTTTTCTTTTTACCATCCAAACAGTGACCTATTTTATTAAGTGGGGATTGGCACTCTCTATCATAAAGCATAAAACCTCTATAAAATAAAAACATATTTTCACATTTTTCCTTTAGCTTTGAGGGAAAAGAAGTGCTGTTTAAAATATTATCTATTCCCTTGGTGAGGCAGTTACTGGTATTTCCTTATTCCTCACTGGTTTAAGAGAAACACTTGCATACATCAATTTATACTCTAAGTAAGTTTTCTGAGTCATCAGTATCATGACTTGTCAAAGATGTGTCTTCTAAAGCAATATACTTTAAAGATAGGAAAAGATTCTAAAGATTTATAATCCACCTCTAAAAAAGAGACACAAATTAAACCTTCAATTTCCTTTCAGCAGCTCATGAATAAAGTCCACTTGAAAAGTAAGTTCTATGAATATGACTTGCCCAGGGCCTAAATATACTGTAGTTTATAAATTTTATTTTCTTACCAAGGAAGCACTTTTTTTCAAAGGGGCAATTTTTTCAAAGTCAAATAATGCCAGGAATAATCCTATCCCAGGATCTGGTAATGATGGAGTTGAACAATGTGCACCTAAATTCTCTCCTTACTTGAAACAGTCCCATCTATATTTATTGTTCATCCACTGTGTATCAGGTTTTGTTAGCAGTGAAAAGAGCAAGGTGAATAAGACATAATCCCTGTAAGTCTAGGGGCAGCACAGTATGCAACAGAAGCAAACAGGATAGGTAACCAGTGCCATCTTGGGAAGATTGAGGAAGGCTTGTCAGGGCAAGGAATATCTCAGTTAAGACCCAAAGGATGAGGAAAAGTTACACCAGTGCTTCTCAAACAAGGACCAAACACCGGTACCCATTGCTGACTGTTTTTATGGTAAGATAGTGCAAAATAGAGAATAAGCATTAAGAAGATTTTAGAACAATTTGCATTACCATGACAACCAAGCATGTGGTAAGTAGGCCTATATTTTTATGTCTTTTGATTTGTTATTTTCTAATAATTTTTGTAGTGCAATTTATAAAAAAGTAACAATTGGCAATAAATTAGAAATTTGGTCCTTCCCTAACAATGATGGGAGAAGCAGTGATCTAGTCAATAATGTGTGAGGGCGATCTGGGTAGAGGGTACAAAACAGCAAACTCTAAGGCTTGGCTCTGAGGAGGGAGAGATATGATGTTCTGGGAATTGTAGGTCCTTCTGAATCACCACCCAATCTACCACCAAAAGTGCATTCTCTCCTTCTCCATATAGCCCACAGGCAATCCTTTCTACAATAATAATATTTTTTAACATCATGCTTGCTTTCTGTGCACCTGGTATTACGCTAAAACTTTTTCTATGATATTCTTTACAGTGCTCTGATAACTAAGATATTATTATTATACTTGTTTTGTAAATGAAAGAAATTAGATGTGTCAAGGTTAAGCAACTTGGCTGGGATCAGATCCAGAACTCCAAACCAGAAATTTTTTACTCCATTTGTTCTTCGCACCTGGAGTAGAAGTGATTATGCCCCAACCCTTTTAGAATCTTTACATTTAGGACATCCCCTTCTGTCCTTAAGAACTTGCTAAAGAGTTTCCAACTTTTTCCACCCACATAGCTATCCACCAAATTGTCTCTCACTCAGACAATTTTGTTTGCTCAACACTACTTCAAAAAGAAAAATACCTACAACCCTAGTGTTGTTTCCTTTCCTGTCCAGGAGCAAATCTTTTGTTACAAAACTGAAAGGGTTTATTTGCCTCCACACATCAAAGCCCAATCAAACTGAAATGGGAGTTTGCAGCCAAGGAACTAAAAGATTTTTAAGAAAATGGTGCCAAACTTGTCACAAGTGAGTTGTTGCCCTGACCTGGCTTCCTAATGGCTGCTAGGGGAAGAGTTATGTAGGGAACTATGGAAGTTAGGGCCCTGGTCTCTATTGATTAGTCAGTGCTAGGGAAGGGGTAGTTGATTATTGCCTCTGGTCCTGATGTCAGTGATGGCATTGCTCTCTCTGACTTAACAAAGGTGTGGTCACCTTGGTCATTCTGCTTTTGTGCACCTGGAGCTGAAACACAATTGAGGCCTAGATGTCATTTCTCATTTGACTGAAAATCGGTCTCTAGCAAATAGACTCAAAGTTTTGTTCCTAAGATGATTGGTTGCTGACTAGAACCCCATTGTACTGAGGATTTAATGATTAAGAGAGTGGAAGAGCAAAGGAGAGGGAAGTGACTGAGTCAGAGTACTGGGTGAGACCAGTTCGAATCAAAAGAGAAAAAAAGTGATAGGATCATTTTAAAGAAATGTAATTTCTGTAAAGTTCCACATTCAACTTGTTTACCTTCAAGATCTGTGGTGATAGATGATCAAGCTTCTGTTATCAAAAATACACATGCCATTTTGATTTCTTATCCATTTGAACCCCACCTCTCACAAAAAAACACTTGCTAGCATAATCCTCAGTCACTAGATTTTTTGAAAACTTTCATGACAATTCTTTTTCTTTTCCTTAATGCCCATTTCAAGCTAAATCAGGGGTGAAGACGATGGCAATAATCTCCACTGTGATGACTGATGGTCCCTGAAGTGTGCTTTCTCTGTTAGCAGTGCACTGAAGTTCATCGCACAGCTAGTTTCTTTGTCTTATACCACCTCCCACAAATGTGCTCAGGGTTACAGCTGATGGAGAAAACAGCCATATACTGATTGTACGACTTCCTAAAATTCAATCCTCTTTTGTAAGTGCCAGGACAGGAATCTTTTTTTGTTTGTTTGTTTTGTTTTATCAAATGTATTCCAGTCTTCAGAGAAGTGAATTCTCAATGAGTCTGCCTGTGGTGATAAAGGGGTTTGAATCTACTGCGTGACATGAAGACCATATGGACAGCTTCTCTGAAGAAAATGAAGAACAGAATTATATTTCAGAGAATTTCAAGGAATGTTTTAGCAGGTAAAGGTATCAGGGATTATTTAAGATAACTGAGACTGAGCTATTTTATAGATATAATTTTAAAATATTTTTTCTTCTGTTACCCATGCTATGATATCAGCAGATTCAGGCTGGAATCCATAGTTTTAGCCTCAATTATTTTTTTCTCTGGATTAAATTACCAGTGTGGAGAGGAGGATGCGAGGAGAGTAATTAATACTAGGAAAAAAACATTTTGACCTACTGCTGAATCAAAGGGAACCAAAAACTCCATTGAATAAAATGGTTTCTTCCAATTTTATTTTACCTTTACCTTTTCTCATTTCATCCTTTGATGCCATAGCTCATGCTGCTTAGTCAGTTTATGGGATCTCTTTGCTTCTTTTTAAATACCTCATTACAAAGATATTTAAATCTAGGATTTACTGCCCACATAGCCGAAAGAAAACATTGATTAATTCAAATAAATTATTGTTATATTGTCTTATTTTGTAAGGTTTTGCTTTGGGTTGTTTAGATGATTTGATAATTAGTTGGTAAGAATAATTATCTCTCCATATCTGAAATATAACAAAAATTGTTAATGTTAAAAAGATGTCTTATTAAGATTTAGTCATGCAATACCCTTATTTTAAGTTGTATCTGGAACATTTATGTTACAGAAACCCCACCACCACCCCCTTTTGTTACTCTAGGTTCTTTATGCCTGCCAGCCTATGAAGAACTGTGGCTCTCAGTGCCAGAGTCTGGTAAAAAGGAAAACAATTATTTAATTAAAAGTTATACAGGTTTAAAATAATGGTGGAATTCTGCCAGTAAATCTCACTCCCTTGAGAAACAAAGATACATCCACAAGCACACAATCCTGCCCTCCCCACTTTCCCCAATCAGGTGAGTCGCAGAGCATGCCAATCAGAAGTACTACCCTCCAGAAGAAAAAAACGCAAGTCTACCGCTCACTTCTCTGGGTTCCTCCCATTAATCTGTGCTTGGCTGAACAGGCCTCCCATAGTTCCCAGCACCAACAGCTGTGTCACTGAGATCTCCAGGTCTTAATCCAAAACCATGTGGTACCTCCTTATGGCCTACTGGCAAGAGTCCTTTCAACCCCCCTTGACCCTTATGGTCCCTGCAAAGGTTCTGCATTGTCCCAGTACCACATGGGGGCTTGCCTTTTTGTTTAAATCCCAGCCTGGATCCTCCTTCTAACCCCATTTCTGACTCCCCCACAATTGGCTACACCTGCTAGACTCCAGCATTTTCTCTCTTTCTTGGCTGTCACAGTTTGTCTGGGCAGACATGGCCCTGTGGTATGGAGTGAACCATCTCCAAGCTCTAGCACAGGTGCTGTAATGGGGAGATGGAGAGGAGCTGCTTGCCAGGTGCACACAGGTCAAAATCATGCCCATCTTCTGGCCCAGGCAGACTATAAAGCTAGCCTGCTGTTATTCATATATAAAATAACTCTCAATCCCTGTGCTGCTTCCTTTCCCAGCCCCCAAGCTAGGCTTGTGGGGGGCCCTGGGACCTCTCAGCCTACACCCTGCTCTAAACCTTGTTCCATACCTGTTACGCTTAGACAACTTAAAGGTATTAACTTGAGAAGACTTCATTAGGAACCACAACTTTGCACTTTCTAGTTTTACCTTTCACAGATTCAAATACACTTCCTTCTTGAGTACTTGACTGCTTTCTTAAAAAACAATAGTTAGTAATAGAATGATTAAGACAACTCAGAAAATGTGGAAAAGTGAAAGTTATTTTCATTAACATTTTCATGATTCATAAAATTATTATCTTATATTCATCTTTAGTGCATCTTCTAATTTATAATGTCCATTTATGTACATTACTTTATTTCAAAATAAGTACATGAAACTGTTTTATAATCCATATGTATGTTCCAGTTCGTTTTGCTCAAAACACAAAATTTGTATTTTTACTTCCGATTCTAAGCACATGTGTCTCCCATAGGACCTGCTTTCCCACTTGTTTAAGGATGGAGAAGTTCTCCCTTTGTTCTCTATCGCCTGCTGTGTAGCATGTTACACAGTAGTTTTGGATTACCTGGAGCTCCAGTTCTGAATCTGGACAAGCAGCCAATCATGAATGTCTTTCCTTGCCTCAAGCCCATTTCTAAATTTCTAAAAACGAATTTGCTTTTGAAATTCTCACCAGCTTCCAGTGTTAAATGATGTTCTTCTTCCTAAATCAGCAGCCCGGGGGACACTGGATTGCATGCAGATGCACAGTAGAACCTGCTGAACAAATGCCAGTGTGTCTAGGCACCACTCCAAGCCAATAAGTCAAAACTGCTGAGGCTGGAGCCAAGACATTGGTCATTTTTTTATTCTTTATTTTATTTTTTTCCAATTCCTGCTTATTCTTCAAGATCCAGCTCAAATAGTGACAATATTTCTGATCTTCCTTTGCATGACTACAAGGCTTTTAATTTTAAAAAGCAAGTCCATGTCCATATGGTATAAGCTTCACAGCAGCCAAGAGGCCAGAAGGAGAGGCATTATTGTGGGTTTTTTCTCCTTTGAGTTATATTTCTTTCCTAAAACCCAGATAACTTATCTAAAGCATGAAGATAATAAACCTATTCTACCAATTTTCCTCAATCTTCAAAGGAGTGATATTATTGTACATAAAAGTCTAGTAAGTTATAAATTATTACAGTTTGCAGTTTCTTTCTGGGTATAAGCAATATAAAATCAGGAATAAAACCAGAAATAAGCAAGATGAATCCTAGGTATATGTTTAAGTATTTTTAAGTATACATCCTTTTTCAATAGAAAGGCATTGATTTTACAATAACATTGATATAGTACTTTAAAACTTAGTATGTTTTTTTTTAAATTAGTTGACTGCCTTCCCCCATCTCTCCCACCCCTACCCCACCTCTGGCAACTACTAATCTATTATCTCTATCCATGATCTTGTTTTGTTTGCTTATTTTTGGTGTTTTTTGTTTGTTTTTATATTATCCACAAAAGAGATATAGTAGGGTATCTGTGTTTCTCTGTTCTCCATCTTACTTCACTGTACATAATGAGTTCAAGGTCCACTGATGTTATCACAGATAGCAAGATTTCATTATTTTTATAACTGAATAACATTCCATTATACAAAAACAAGGGGACCAAAGTTTTGCCACCCCTAACCTACCTTTTTGGATATTGATTTTAATCTGGTTATTAAGAAACAAAAGACTCAGAAAGAACCTTTGATCCTCCCCTATTTCCTGCCTAAGAGATGGCAGACAGAAAAACCTCCTTTAGGACAGAAATCTTAGAATGTTTGCCTTAGCTCAATTTGAATTAAGTATAGTAAATAGAAGAGTTTCAGTCAGGGACCTGCCTGATAACTAGATAACCCCTCTGTCCTATTGTTTCTGATTTGCCTGGCAAGAATTTACTTATATGTTTTGCTGTCCCTCAACTACCTGTAAATTGCCCCTTCTCACTTCTAAAATCTAACACCCTTTTCCTCCCTTGTTTCCTTTGTCCAAAATGTCAGATACACTCAGTGGTGTCTCACTGTCTTTGGAATTTTCATGCTTATGTGAATTCCCCATGTCTATGAATTCCCAAAGTGCCCATCAATAGACAGTGGGTAAAATAAATTGTTGTTCATATAATATATATAATGGAAAATTACTCAACTGTAAAAAATAAATAAAATCTTAGCCTTTTGCAATAATATAGATGAAACTAGATGGTATTATGCTGAGTAAAATAAGGCAGTCAGAGAGAGGCAAAATACCATTTATTCTCATGTATAGGTGGAATCTAAAGAATAATATAATGAACAAACACAAGAGAAACAGACTCATGGATACAGACAACAAACTGTTGGTTGCCAGAGGGCAAGGGAGTTCGGTGACTGGATGAAACAAGTCAAGGGATTAAGAAGTCCAAATCAGTATTTACAAAATAGTCATGGGAATGTACAATACAGCATAGGGAATACAGTCAATGATACTGTAATAACTGTAGGGTGCAGATGGATATCAGAAATGTCATGGGGAACACCTTGTAAAATATATGTTTTTCTAACTTTTATGCTGTTCACCTAAATCTAAAAATAATACTCTATGTAAACTGCAATTGAAAAACAGATTTAATATGATAAAATAAAAAATGAGATAAAAAAGTTTTATTTTGTTAATCTGTCTCTATTAATTTAAGTATTAGTTCAGCTAGAAGAATTTAGAAGGTGGGAGGAAAAGCATTATTATTTTTTAACCTCTATAATATGTACATTTTGCATCCATTCATCCATTGATGGACACTTAGGTTGTTTCCTTATCTTGGCTATTATAAACAATGTTGCAATGAACATAGGGTGCAGTTATCCTTATAAATAAGTGTTTTAAATTTTTTTCAAGTCAATACCCATTTGAAGGATTGCTGGGTTATGTGCTAGTTCTATTTTTCATTTTTTAAGGAACCACTATATTTTTATTTCATAGTGACTGTATCGGCTAATATTACCTTTTCTCCACATCCTTACCAATACTTGTTACTTCTTTTCTTTTTGAGACTAGCCATTCCAACAGGTGTGAGGGGATATTTCATTGTGGTTTTTATTTTCTTTTCCCTAGTAATTAATGATATATAACATTTTGTCATGTACCTTTTGACCAACTGTGTGTCTTCTTTGAAAAAATATTTGTTCACATCTTTTGTCCACATTTTAATTGAATTGTTGTGTTGTTGTTGTCTTTTACTGTTGAGTTACATGGGTTTTTTTAAAATATATTTTGAATATTAGCTCCTTATGCAATATGTAGTTTGCAAATATCTTCTTCCACTCAGGACATTGCCTTTTTATTTTGTTTATGGTGCCCTTTCCTGTACAGAAGCTTTACATTTTGATGTAGTCTCACTTGCTTATTTTTGCTTTTGTTACTTTTGCTTTTGATGTGAGATCCAAAAAAAATCATTGTCAAACCTATGTCAAAGAGATAACCACCTATGTTTTCTTGTAGGTGTTTTATGGTTTCAGACCTTACATTCAAGTCTTTAATCCATTTTGAGTTAGTATTTTTGTATGGTGTCAATTTTTATTCTCTTGCATGTGGTTGTTCTGTTTTCTCAACACCAGAACCTGGGAACTGGTCATTTCTTTTAAAAAGCTACTTAGGGTCCCTGGCCAGGTAGCTCAATTGATTAGAGCATTGTCCTGATACACCAAGGTTTTGGGTTCAATCCCTATCATGGCACATACTAGAATCAACCAATGAATGTATAAATAAGTGGAGCAACAAATCAATCTCTCTCTCTCTCTCTCTCTCTCAAAACAATACGTAAATGTAAATAAAAATTAAAACCTATTTAGGTATTTCTAATGTGTGTCCAGTGTTGAGAACCACTGTGCAATGAAAATTTCTTCAGCTTCAAATTAAAAACACTTGCATTTGCTATCTTTATCTGCTAGTTACCTGGGCTATAATTGGTCCTGATTTACTAATTTCTCTGACCTTCAATTTTTAACCTATAAAAATCGGAACAATGATTCTTGTCTCATAGCATTAATAAAAGAGTTGCATGGAATAGTACATGTAAAGGAACCCAGCCCAGTAATGGTCAGATAATGCTGGAGTCCAGCTCCAGCAGGTCCAGGGATACCCAGTGGATGGACGGCGTCGGTGAAAGGAAGACATGAGAGACACTCTTACGGACTCAGCAACCCGGCATCTCTGCCAGTCACTGGTGTGTTTTATTTTTTATATGGTTGGGTGCACTTATGCAGTATGAGAAAGCAATTGTTACTTTGTTCTCAGGGAGCATATGCTTAGGCAGTGTTCCGAGGAAAGCATGACACTGATATATTAGAAGCAACAGTGTAATGCAATTGCATGCTATTGTGCAAGCTTTTGGCTCTAATCTGAGGGATCATTTTAGCTGGGCATATTTACCACATAATGTAACACCTATGATTTCTCAGAGCTTAAGCTTAAGCCTTGTATAAATGTGTAAAAAGCACAAGTTGGGCACGTGTAAGGGCTCTTGTTTTGTCTCATAGTCTTGGCCAAGTGTAATATTCTTTGTGGGTAATGTGGTTATTATATGCCTCTCACTTTATTTTTTTATGCCAAAATCCTGTTTTTCTATATGGGTAATAATCCTTCTTACCTTCTGTCCACCTAGCTGCTTCCTCTCTTCCTGATGAAGGGATGCTAACTGTTTTAGTCATAGGGGTAGTAACAGGGGGTTATGTAGGAAGTAGTGCTAATAGCCTTTTCCACTCCCACTCTTGGAGATTCTTTACTATACCTGGGGGACATCCTGGGGGGAGAGTACTTTCCCATTGACTATCATTTTCTCACTTACTTCTCAGGAATTCTGCCTTTTCTATGGAATTACTGTCTGTCCCAGTCCTGAAATAAATTGCAGAGGCTCCAAGCAAGGGTATGCTTATTAAAATCAAGCAGAGGAGTGCCTGGTGCTTTCCCTTGCCATGTCTGCTATGGGGACGTTCGGCTCCCTCTGCCACTGTGTCAAACAGCAGGGCTGGGTCGGCTCCTGGCAAGATAAGTTTTCAATAAATATTAGATTCCCTCATCTGTATTATCTGACATTTGCAAACCACATTTCACTGAGAATCACAATATTAGAAACATGATGTCTTATATCAAATAATCAAAGGAAGAAATATCTTTTTGTGTTTTCTAAATACCAAGCTAAAGGGTTTTCTAAAAAAGAAGGTGGGGACCTTTTCATTTATTACATTCATAGAGGCTACTAGAAAATTCCCCCAAATAACCAATTTACATTATAATTTGCCTAGTGGACAACAGCTTATCTAGTTCTTAAGCACTAATATTTAAGAATTTTTGAAGTTGCATTTATCAATAACAAATTGAAACTCAAAGTTAAGTAGTATTTTGGAAAAGTTCCAGAAATATACAGTAAATTCCTATTCTATGAGAACATGCCACAAAGAATGTAAGACCTCTTAACCAGACTGAAGTCAATTGGACTTTCTGGGACAGAGTCAAATTTTCAATTATACCCCAACCAATTCATAAAAAGAACTTAAGTATTTAATTTGAGATACAACTAAGTATTTTGTCATTCCCTATCTCATCTTTATTTTGTTAGTTGATATATATAATACATAACATGAGGGCAAGTTAAAAGTCCCAGAAGATAGAATAAACTCAGCAATTAGAAATACAGGAAAGAAAGTAATAAAATATACTTATTCTGACTCCATAATCTGGGAGTAGGTGATAATTGTATCCAGGAAAGAGTAGAGACACTAAAGAGATCAATAATTAATTGAGGTAAGCAAAAGATGGCTCACCTATTTAATAGGTGATTTCTAGGCCATGGTATACCCATTGCTGTGCTTCAATTCAATTGATGTGCTTATGGGATTGATGTAGCACTGGTTACTGCATGTCATATTGCATACTTTAAAGTTTATATAACTTCAGATGTTACACTACCACAGGCTGAAACTTTGCTTCACCCAATCCAAATGTGTGATTTTTTTGGCCCTGGTGATAATTGAAATGGTGCTATGTTCTGAATGTTTGTGTTCATCCCAAGATCCATATGCTGAAGCCCTAGCCCCTAATGTGATGGTATTTGGAAGCTGGGCTTTTGGAAAGTAATTAGGTCAGGATGGTGAGATCCTCATAATGGTTTCATGCCTCTATTAGAAAAGATGCCAGAGCATTTGCTCACTTACTCTCTCTGCCAGAGGAACACAAAGAGATGGCAGCTGCCTGCAAGTCAAGAGAAGAGGCTCAAAATGAAATCAACAATGTTGGCACCTTGATCTTGGACTTCCAGCCACCAAAACAGTAAGAAATAAATTTCTATTGTTTAAGCCACCCAGTCTATTGTATTTTATTATAGTCTAGGCAGAGCACACTGATACAGTTGAGTATATAGTGATGTTGGGAGGTAAATAGTGACACAGGGAGTCAAAGGGGCTGCAGGCACATCAGAACAGTTATTTGTAATTAATCCCCTACCTGCACTCATGCTACTCAGTAGAATTAGTAGAGATAGTTACTTCTGGCTAGACACAATACCACCCATTCTAAGTTACAATCATAACTTTAATTAATGTTGGTCATATATTACTCATGATTATTTCTATCTAGAAGAGATTGTCATAAATGCAGATTAGTGAGGAATGGGGATGGCATTTGCTAATAGCACTAAATGTTTCAGACTGAGTTAACAATTAATCACCTATCTCTATAGTCTAGTAAAGGATAAGCCATCTACTTCAGTGGGATAACAATTACTTGCATCAATAATAATGACAATAATAAAACACACAACTTAAGAGAGGAAGCCCAAGGAGCTTTTGAGCCACTGTCTTTCCAAACTCAAGTTTTTTCCATCTTCTCATATGCTGAAATTTTTCCTAGAGTAGTGGTTCTCTACATGTGATTCCCTGACCATCAGTATTTTGAGGTCTGCCAAGAAGATATCCAACTATGCAATATGAAAAATAGAGACATTTATTGAACAAGATACAGGATACAAGAAACACTGTACATAGAACAATGACACCCCAGTCCCCTTCAGAGTAGGAACTTTGGGATCTCACACAGTTCTCCCAACCACCATCAGCTGCCCCATCATATTTTCCTGAATCTATTCTACGATCTGAAATCTCTTCCCTCTCAAAGGTGATTTTAATTTTGGGAAAAGACAGGAGTCACAGGGCACCAAATATGGGCTGTAGGGCAGCTGACTCACCTGGGCGATTTGATGTTTCACCAAAAATGTCTGCATGAGACATGATGCATAAATGGACATGTTGTCTTGATGAAGCTGTCAATCACCAGTTGCCCATAGCTGCAGCCTTCTGAATCATTTGAATAGTGTCCATAGAGGAATGTTCAAGCTTAACACAAAATTTGATGCAGATTTGTTGCTCTACTCAGTCATTTTGAATGCAATGGCCACATAGTACACATACTCACTCAATGGTGTCTACCACCTCCAGTGACTAGTATAGTGAAGTTGTCATTGTGCATGCACATTCCAGTAAACTCTCCATGGCTGCCAGGTTACATTGATGTTGCACAAACCATTTTCATTATATTAACAATGAATTGACTTCTCCCAGACAGGCCTTGTGGAATCACTTGG
This sequence comes from Anoura caudifer, assembly GCA_004027475.1. Taxonomy (NCBI): domain Eukaryota; kingdom Metazoa; phylum Chordata; class Mammalia; order Chiroptera; family Phyllostomidae; genus Anoura; species Anoura caudifer. The sequence continues at coordinate 103,897 of PVKU01001888.1, read as the reverse complement.
GAACATAATTATATGTGCCCACCCTAGAAAATGAACCAGGAAGTCTGGAGGCAGGGCCAGAAATTTGATTTTTAATTTCTGTAGGTAATTGTATGCACACTAAATGTGAGGACCACTGCTCTAGAACCAGATGATGCTTAAAAGCATGCATTAACTCTATCAGACACCCTAGAGCAATCACAGAAAGCCATATTTATAGACAGCATTAGGTGTGTTCTATTCCTTTCAATATTATCTGACGTCCCACTCAGAAGGGACAATTTTTAAGCAACTTTTAATTACTATATATAAAAGAAACAAGGGCAATCCTGACAAGTATTTGCACTTGGGAAGATTTCATGAGATATAATTTTAAAGAAAAATAAAAAGTCATGTCAATCACTACCAAAATAAGTCAAAATAAACAAATAATTTAGAAACAAATACAACACTTTACAAAAAACCTAAATATTCACTTGGTGTAGTTGCACACAAAATTTAAGGAGTTAAGCTATAGAGTTTCTTCTTCATCTTATACTCATGTAGGCACATGGAATACACATTTGGTAGCTGAAGAGCAGCCCAATTTAGTGATCAGCTTCTGTATCCAGGAATATGGCTACTTGAGCATGGAGATCAATTCCACCATGGGTTTTCATGAGCAACCTAGAGGCCCAATCAAACCTTAATTCCTGGCTTCTCTGGACCATCACTGTAACAGGGTGCAGCCAGGGGCCCCCAAATAGGGATTTTAAATGGGGTACAGAACTCAGGGTGTCCAGGAAATATTAAAAAATATAGGATGTTCTCATCCCCACAAGTCTTAACTGGGAGATGGGACACATGGAGCAGGACCATTGAGAGTTGTTTGGCATAGCAACAGTTTTGCAAATAACCTCAGGTCTTTTGACATATCTATAACCTTTAACTGGTTTTATAGATATGCTAAATAGCTGTGGCTATGCTTTGAGCCAGGGAGATGGGAGTGATTTCCACCCAGGATATAACTGGGAAGCAGCTCCCCCTGGTTACAGCACCTGTGTGGGAGCTTGGGGATGATTCACTCCATGCCACAGGGCCATGCCTGCCCAGAAAAGCTGGAAAAATACAAAATATGTGTAGCTGATTGTGGGGGGAGTTGGAAATGGGGCTGCAGAGGAAGATTTGTGCTGGGATTTAAACCCAGGCATGGCAGCCATGAAAAGAAGAGAGGACCATGTGGCTTTGGTGAGAGTCAGAATCACATGGCTTTGGGTCTCCCTTTTGCCATGTGGCTTAGGAAGCAGGAGAGACCTTGCAGGAAAGAAAAGGGATGAAATGACTCTTGCTGGTGGGCCAGGAGAAGGTGACAGGTGGTTTAGGATTAAGAACTGGAGATTGCGGTGGTGACACAACTGGCGGTGCTGGGAACAGAGGGAGGCCTGCCAGCCAAGCACGGATTACTGGGAAGAACCGGAGGCTACCTGAGCCATGGACTTCTATTTCTTTTCCTGAGATACAGTACCCTAGACTGGGCAGAGAGGGGAAGGAAGGACTGTGTGCATTTGTGAGTATTCTAAGGGACTTTGGGATTTTAATGAAGACATTAAGTCATTACTCTTAAGTCTATATAACTTTGGAATAAATAATTCCTTTCCTTTTCACAATTCTCTGACATTGAGAACTATAATTTCCTGGTGGTGGGCAAGGTGAACCTAGTACAGGGGGACCCTGGGAGAAGGGGGGTCCATTCAGTAATAGTATTTTGTCCCCCACCACAGGTCCATTATGTAACATCACCAGAAGTATTATCATCAAGCTCAGCCTTAGCCCTAATATCTTAGAAATTGGAAACAGGTTCCATTGTCCTACCTGATGTTCTTGAACTATTTTCTGCTAAAAGAAGTCCTAGTTATCTCCATAATATGACATGGTATGGTCTTTCCTTCCCTACACTATACCCTTTCCCCATCACCACCATATCATTCATGATCTAAACTGGACCTGAGCAAAACGTGCATTTTACAAAATGCACATGTGGCTCAGTTCATCTTCCCAAGCCCTGTCCTATTTGGACTTAGTTTGTTCTTCTCCTTGGTCTGCCCCTTATGCCGGCTTTTCAAAGTGTCTTTGCCCAAGCCTATATTTGTCCAACTATATCTCCCTTGCAAGCCATTCTTGGCAATCTGAAATTTCCACATTACTAATTATTTTGTTTGGAGTTACTAAAACTCTCCATTAACCTGAAATGTTATCACAGAATATAATCCATTAAGCTATTTTTAGCCATTAAAACTTTTTGATTTTTGTTTTAGTTTTGTTTTATTTTGAGATTAAATGTAGGCACCATTCTTCATTTGAAAAATCATCCCCAGTCATTCCTGAATTAACAAACATTTCTAGATCAAACCACTTAAATATTTCTCAAGATAAAATAAAAACAAACTAATCAGAAATTGAAATTTTTTACATTGTATTTTCTCCCTAAGGGTAAAATAATTAAATTATATAATTCTTCCCTTCCTCACTATGTATATTACCTGTTTTTTCTGTCTGCATCATAACTTCTTACCTCACTCTCTATGAATTCACTGAGCAATTTCTCTGTCATTGTGTGTCATTTGTGTATGTGAAAGGCAGCCACTAAAATCTTAACTGAAATGAAATTATTGGGTAACAGGGCAGGTATTATCTAGAGAGAATGAAAATTTATAGTGTTTTCTCTATAAATAGTTGCTCAGCCTGGAAGCAATCCCAGAACTAAAATTTAAAAATTTGGGGTGGTACAAAGTATAAAAGAGGGTTAGGGAGAATCTTCAGCTCAGAGGACCCCATGGCCACTATAAGATCAAAAGTTCCCAAGAATCATAGGTTTTATTTTTAGAGCAATGTGGAAAAAATATAGATCTTAGAGGCAGGTTAATTTTTTGAGCTTTGATTTCATTATCTGTAAATATTATTTACTTTGCAGGATTTATGTCCAAATTAAAGGAAAGAAAATATAACAAAATGTTGAACTGTGCCTAGAACTATGAAAAAAATAAACAAAAAGAACCAGACACTGTTTATTTTTGTTTTTTTTTTTGTTTGGTTTGTTTTTTTTTGTTTTTTTTTTTTTTGATCAACACCTCTTCTGCCTATCATTGCTTTGTCATCTGCAGCCAAGCAAATCATCACCGTGAAATAACTTGTAGTTCATTTTAGGAATCACAGAGCTTCCCATTGAACAGGACCTGAGGAGTCATCTGGCACAAATCTAGATACTCAGATGAAATTTTCCTCTTCACATTCTGACTTTGACTAGCAGTGTGAAGGAGGGCAACACTGGGACTATCAAAGGCTTCCCTGCTGAGATAGATACTTCAGCAGAGTTAACTTCAAAATAATGCAAGCAAAGAAGAAATGCACATTTCATGTGTCTGAGGTGGATTTGGTCTATGTACATAACATCTTCCTCCAGTGTCTTGGTTTATGACTTGATAGTGGAAGTCATTTTGACACAAAGTCTTGAAGAGCATGGACATTTTTTCCTAGCCTATTTGATACACCCAATTAATATATTCTGTGGGTGATCTGTCACTCTGTGAGGCTGCTAAGTTAATCAAACTCAGTAAGTGCTCTTTGTAAATTAATAGCACAAGCTGCATTTTATCAGTGTAGGTACTCTATTAGTAGAGTTGGTTTCTGTCTCTTGTTTGAACATGTCTTATAAATAAGTCAGCACAGAAAAAGGTATGAATTATAACAACTGGAGCCTGTCATGTATGCCTGGAGCAAATCTCTCCAAGCCTTATCTTAGGGATAGCTGATATTCTACACCAGGGGGCTTCTGACAAAATAGGGGTGACATGGGTGTTTGTATTGGGTCAGAGCCTGCCCATGAGTAAGTCGGGTTTTTAAACCATTTATCAGTCTAAAACACTTTTATTAAAAAATCATTCTAAGAAAAGGAAGCACAGAATCATATATAATTAGACTAGGAAGGACCTCAAAGAGGATCAACCCTTACCATAAATAAGATAATTTTTTTCTCCCTGGAATCTTTTAAAAATATTAGTGCCTATGAAACAAGTGCCAATAAATCTCAAAGGATTAAAATGGCACAGAGTCCGTAGCATGACCATAACTAAATAAATTTTGAGAATATATCAGAAAAAGTTCAAACATTTACCGTATTTTTAGGACTATAAGATGCACCTAGGTTTAAGAGGAGGAAAATAGAAAAAAAATTTTGAAGCAAAAAATGTAGTAAAATATTTAATAACCTGTGACCCCGCTCCACTGCCACCCCCCACAATGAGCCAGGTAAGCTACATTTGGACTATAAGATGCACCCTAATTTCCCCCCAGATTTGGGGGGTGCATCTTATAGTCCAAAAATATGTAAACATTAAGCTATATGTTTTTAATTAATCCATGAGTCAAGGAACAAATTATAAGTACATTAGAAAATATTTTGAGCTGAATGGTAATGACAAGACAGTTTATTAACATTTGTGGGATGTGACAAAAAGCAGTGTCTAAATATAAGTTTATGGCTTTAAATGGATATAACAGAAAAGAAGAAAAATTTAAAATCAATTATCTTTGATGCTACTTTAATAAATTAAGAAAAGAAGAGTTATTAAGCCCAAAACAAACAAAAGACAGGGAATGCTACAACATGAGGGAAAAATCAATAAAATACAATGTGGACAAATAGAGAAAAAAATAAAATCGAAAGTTTGTCATTTTAAGTCTTCAAAAAGACCAATAAAATTAATAAACATTTAGAGAAACTGACTAAAAATGAGAAAAAGAGAAGCACATTATTACTCTCAATAAAGAGTAGATACCACAAAGATTTTTTTTAATAAGAACTCTTTTTTAAAAAAGATTTTATTTATTTATTTTTAGAAAGGTGGGAAGGGAAGGAGAAAGAGAGGTAGAGAAACAGCAACATGTGGTTGCCTCTCACACATCCCCCTACCTGGGGCCTGGCCAACAACCCAGAAATATGCCCTGACTGGGATTCGAACCAGTGACCCATTGGTTTGTAGGCTGGTGCTAAATCTACTGAGCCAATTACAATAGCTATATAGTTAAGTCTTACACAGTAGCTATTATATATAAGATAATTTATCCCACTTTATACTTTGTCAAGATTGTTTTAAATATTTTAAGGCCTGTGCCTTTTCTATATAAACTTTAAAATAAGCTTGTATATGTCAAAAAAATTTTTCTGTGATTTTGAAAAGAATTGCACTAATGACTTTTGGGAAAACTGACAGCTTTACTCTGTTGAGTCTTCCAGTCCTTAAGCATGGAATGTCTCACCAGTTCTGTCTTTCTTGATTTTTTCATCCATATTTTGTAATTTTTAGCAAATTCTGTGCCTGTTTTGTTATATCTAGTAGGTATTTCATTTGTTTGTTTGAAATGATTGTAAATTATACTTTATTTTTTTCTCCCATGTTTATTGTGTGTATGTAGGAATATAATTATTTTTTGTGTTAATCTTGTATCCTGTGACATCACTGAAATTACTTATTAGTTTTAAGAGCTTTAGGAAAATTTGTTATCTGCAAATAGGGACAGTTTTATGCTTTCCAATGTGTATGTTTTATTTATTTATTTATTTATTTTGCTTTACTGTAATGTCTAGAGTTTTTAGTGATATGTTGAAAAATATGTTGTTCTCTTTTTTAACAGAAATATGTAGTTTCTCAGTATTAACTATGATGTCAGCAGCTGCAGTTTATTATTGTAGGTGTCCTTTATGAAGTTGCTATTTTTTTCTATTTTCTGAAGTGAGAAAGGTTCTTGATTTCAGAATTTTTTCTTTTTTATTATAGACACTTGCCACTAAAAATTTTCCTATTAGTACTATACTTGTTGTATCCCATAAGTGTGATATGTTGTGTTGAAGTATTTTTTTTTAAATTTCCTTGTGATTTCTTCTTTGGCTGATTATATTTAACTTCCACATTTGTGTTAATTTTCAAAATTTCCTTTTGTTATTGATTTATAATTGCATCCACTGTTTGAAGTACACACTTTATGTAATTTCAATTAAAAAAAAAAATTGACTTCTGGCCAAGATGGAGGCATAAGCAGACACACCGCGCCTCTTCTCACAACCAAAATTAAGGACAACAAAGATTTAGAAACAAGAAAACAACCAGAGCTCAAAGAATCCAACTGTTTGGAAGTCCAACAATGATTCATCCAGACCGGTAAGAGGCGTGGAGTCGTGGCAGGAAAAAGCGGAGGTGCAGAACGGGCTTGCAGGCAGCAGCAGCTGGCAGCCCCCAGGGGAATAGGCAGCGACTAGCAGACCCCCAGAACGGGGTGGCAACTGTGCAGAACCAGTGAGGCTGCACAAGGCAGCTGGCTGACTGGGTGGTCCCACATTCACACGAGGATGGTCCAGGCAAAGGGGAAGCAGTGAAAGGGAGTGGAATCCGAGAGTGAGCAAAGCAAGCGCCATTGTCTCTTCTCAGACCCCACACCCCCACATACAGTGTCACTACCCAGAGACTGGGCTGTCCTGCCCTGGGGAACACCTGAGGCTCCACCCCTCACTAGTAACAGCCATGACTAGACAAAAAAAAAAAAAAAAAAAAAAAAAAAAAAAAAAAAAAAAAAAAAAAAAAAAAAAAAAAAAAAAAAAAAAAAAAAAAAAAAAAAAAAAAAAAAAAAAAAAAAAAAAAAAAAAAAAAAAAAAAAAAAAAAAAAAAAAAAAAAAAAAAAAAAAAAAAAAAAAAAAAAAAAAA
>PVKU01001888.1:0-97084 GCA_004027475.1 Anoura caudifer | reverse complement strand
CTCACAAATTAGATGAAAAAATGAAGGCTACAATAAGTGAAATGAAGAAAGATGCACGGGGAACCACCAGAGATGGGAGGAAAACTGGGACTCAAATCAATGGAGTGGACCAGAAGGAAGAAAGAAACAACCAAACAAAAAACAAGGAAGAAACAAGAATTCAAAAAACTGAGGAGAGGCTTAAGAACATCCAGGACATCTTTAAACATCCCAACGTCCGAATTATAAGAGTACCAGAAGGGGAAGAAGAAGAGCAACCAGTGGAAAATTTATTTGAACAAATAACAAAGGAGAACTTCCCCAATCTGGCAAAGGAAATAGTCTTCCAGGAAGTCCAGGAAGCTCAGAGAGTCCCAAAGAAGTTGGACCCAAGGAGGAACACATCAAGGCACATCATAATTACATTAGCCAAGATTAAAATGAAGGAGAGAATTTTAGAAGCAGCAAGGGATAAGGGGACAGTCACCTACAAAGGAGTTCCCATCAGTCTGTCAGTGGATTTCTCAAAAGAGACCTTACAGGCAAGAAGAGGCTGGAAAGAGGTATTCCAAGTCATGAAAATCAAAGACCTACATCCAAGATTGCTCTATCCAGCAAAGCTGTCATTTAGAATGGAAGGGAAGATAAAGTGCTTCTTAGATAAGGTCAAGTTAAAGGAGTTCATCATCACCAAGCCCTCATTATATGAAATGTTAAATGGGCTTATCTAAGAAAAAGAAGATAAAAATAAGAGCAGTAAAAAGACATCAAACTCACAGGTATTAACAACCAGACCTAAAACAAAAGCCAACTAAGCAAAGCACTACAATAGGAGCAGAAACACAGAAATGGAGATCACATGAAGGGTTAGCAACAGGGGAGTGGGAAGAGGAGAGAGGGGGAAAAGGTACATAGAACAAGTAGCATAGATGGTAGGTAGAAAATAGACAGGGGGAGGGCAAGAATAGTGTGGGAAATTTAGAAGCTAAAGAACTTATGACACATGGGCATGAACTAAAGGGGGGAATGTGGGTGGGAGGGGGTGTGCAGGGTGGAGGGGAATGAAGGGGGGAAAATGGGACAACTGTACTAGCATAATCAATAAAATATAATTAAAAAATAAAAAAATCTAAATTAAAAATAAATAAATAAATGTAAAAAAATTAACTGAGACTTGTTTAATGTCCTCTATTCTGAAAATTATTTTATGTGTACTAGAGAAGAATTTGTATTATGCTGCTATTTGGAGGAGTGTTTTATGGATGTCTATTAGGTTTAGTTTTTTTATAATGTTTTTCCATGTTCCTTATTTTTTTTGCTGATCTTTTTTTCTAGTTGCTCTACCCATTATTGAAAGTTTCTCTTAAAATCTTCATTGTACAGGCAAACCTGTGGGAGGCTGGAATTAAATCCTAGTGTGACTGAGTCCTACTCTCAATCTCTTCTCCACGTTTGCCTTGAAACTGTTGAGAAGGGACTTCCCAGGAGGCTCCTGAGGGTGTGGGTCAGTCAGGAGAAGGTAGCTATCTCTCTCTTGGTATCTTTCTTCCCCCTTGGGACGAAGCAGATGGCAGGTACTTCAGAAAGGAGCTGCCTCATGGTCCCTGGGATGCTCCAGAAAGAAGTCTCAGGGAGTGGAAGGCTAACTCGGGATCACCTGGGCCCCTCCTTTGGGAGGAATACCAAGGATAAACATTGGAGGGAAGGGGAAACTGGATTCATACTTTCCATAATGTCCTATGGCATTTTAAGCCACCAAGATACCCTTTTCTGGGACACCAGATCAGGATTGACCTAGTAAGGATTTACCAATCATATTTTAAGGGTGTCCTGAGAGAACCTATGGTACACTTCATCTATAGCTAGCTAGTCTGATCCCATAACTTTGTGGAATGCCCCAAAATTTCTGAGGCTCTTGATACCTGCAAGCACCTGTATTTGCTGATCCTCAGGCAAACTTATGGACTTAAACCTTGTCTTAAACCCTCATGGCAACTCACATGGCCTTCAAAAAGGTCTACAAAATGCCAGCAAAAAAAGGAAGAATCCTTTAGGCCTGAGAAAGAGTGGAGACACTCTGAAGCATCCCCTTCCTCACCCACCATCTCTGCAGGAAACTTTGTGCTTAGGACATACTGTGGTGTGGGTAGAATGTTTTGAGAGGGGCTCACTGAGGTGGGCATGAGGGTAAGGAGGGCACAAGATCCAGGGACTTTTTTTGTTGTCTGATCTTTCACTGTGAAGACAGAGCTACTCTGTCCAAACTCTCATTGAGAATTCCCAACCACATGAATACAAACATAAGTGGGAGAGGAAGAAAGAAAAATGGGAAGAGGAGGAACTATTAGAAAAATAGGCCAAGTGAGAGAGCATGGAAGGGGGGAAAAAAGACTGTGCTTTTCACATGCTTTCAAATTAAAATGACCAAGAAAAAGCCACAATCAGCACATATATGACAAGATCGAAGGCAACTGAAGGCAACTTAGGAACACCTATATGAAGGGAAGCAATGCCATCCAAGCTTGACAAGAACAGAAAGTTTAGTGGGTTTGTACAGGAGGTGATACAATCCTAGGAGGCTGCTGACCGAAAGGTAAGGTCTCTGTTCAATTACACTAAGCTGCTCCCTTTACTCCAAACTGACTTAGCAATGCCAGTGCCATGCCACGTCTTCTCCTGGGTCCATTTGTGAATGAATAATTTCATCCTTACTCTGAGGATGGCTGACTTAAGAGGAAGAAGTTGAGACAGGTTCTTGCTATTTTCTTTCTTTTAAACTCCATGCCCTTGTAAATAAATCTGTATGCTCTGGTCATCTCAGCCCTAGCCTTATGGTCTCTGTTCCTCCTACTGGTTCTGTTTTTGATGGCTAACTCCAAAGCTTCAGGAATAGCAGGTCCCAAGCCACCACCTGTGGATATGAGGGGAAGTAAGGACTACACTGGAGCCTGGAGCACCCTTGAGTCCCTGAGGGCTTGCTGGGCCCTCCAGGGCCTGACAATCATCTCCAGAGTGCCACCTACAGGAGCTGGAGGCATTTCTGAGGATACATCCCTAATTAAATGCTTGATGGCCACAGACACCACCCATCACATTTGCCATGCCAGTTAAGTTGACCTCAGAATTTAGAGTACATGATTCTAAAGGGGAAAACAGTTTCAGAACTGGATAAGTTGTTTGTCCAGATTTGGCAGTCTTTTCCCTCTAAGCCTGAAACTTCACCATCTAAGTTCTGAAAGTGGGAAGGACCATCTCCTGCCCGATACTGCCCAATCACCCTCTCCATAGTGTAATAATCCCAAAACATGGAGGCTGTGTTTGCAGGACTGGTCTGTTTTCCAACAGTATTCTCAGCATAATATATTTGGAATGTTTTTATTGAATTGGTCCAATTTTTTGTAATCTAACACTTTTCAATGAAAATTAGATTAGAAGGGTAGTTCATAAACTGGTTTATGAAAGCATAGAAAATTTCAGAGCCCATAAAGAGGTAAAATTATTATTTAAACAAATAAATCTCCTTCTGTTTTCCTGGATTTCCCCAGAGATTTTGAGAAAGGCTGCTTGAGTCCATTTGAAGGGGTCCCTGGTGTTTATGACTGCAGCTTTGGAAGTCAGGGACCCAATTTAGGAATAATGTTGCTTAGAGATGAAAAGCCATCCTAACACACTGTAGATCTGAGGTACCTCAGAACGCCATACATATTGGTGTGATCTTTCTTCACAACAATATGCTTTGTCAATTTAGCTAGCAGATAATTTGAGGATTTGGCTGAATAATATTAATGGAAATTACTATTAATCTATCTTTATTCATTGACAGTTTGCTTCATATTACACCTGATAACAGAGTTTTAGTAAAATCCCACAAAAAGCTAATACTGTTAAATTGTTGGGCACTAGACTGCCATCTATTTTATAATATGTCCACAGATTGTTTCTGTTTTACTTTTGTTTTCTTCCATGTACTTCTATAATTATAAAGTACAGTTCATTTTGACTATGTAAAAAATATATAATAATGTATGACTTAAAAACGATAATCAAGTAAATTCTTGTTTCCATTAGAACAAAGAATAGGTTTGTGAGTGCAGCTTAAACCAGAACTAAAAGGAGAACTAACTTGGGGGGGCTTTCTTATACCTGTTTGAAGCTACTTCCTGTTTGCACAGTCACAGTCTATCCCAACCAGACAAGCTTCCGGAGAGGAGGCTGAAAGCCACAGCGCTTCGTCTCACACAATGAACTGTAATCCAGTTGGCATGTTTCTGAAAGGTTTCTGAAGACCTAAAATTTATAGTACCAAAATCTTTAGAGTCCTGGGAAACAGGCTCAAATGTTAACAGTGGGGTAGACCTAGGCAGCAACTTATTTCCCAGAGAAAAGCTGGAGCAGCCTGGTAGGAGGTTGTTGTCTACAGGCAGTAAGACTTAGGTGTTTTAATTTTTCCAGTCATTCATGATGTCTGACTCATGTTAACTACTGCAGGTTTTGGCTCCTCTTTAGTAAAATGAATGGTTTACGTGGCCTTGGTATCTCCCAAGTTTCCCACACCTTTAAGTCTGATACCTGACTATCATCAGCTGATAAACACTGTCAGGGAAAATAAAGAGAATCAACAGAAGCAAAAAACCAACTCTTCCAATCTGAGCACACCTTATTAGTTTCTGAAGAAGATAAATTGGTGATTTGAGATAGATCCTTCATTAGTTTTAGTAATTAAAAAGTTAAACAGCTGCTATGAACATTGGGGTGTATAGGTTCTTTTGAATTGGTGTTTCAGATTTAAGAGTATAATCCCAGCAATGGAATTGCCATGTCAAAAGGCAGTTCCATTTTTAGTTTTTTGAGGAAATTCCATACTGTTTTTCACAGTGACTGCACCAGTCTGCATTCCCACCAATGGTGTATGAGGGCTCCCTTTTCTCTGCAACCTCACCAATACTTGTTGTTTGTTAATTTGTTTATGATGGCCACTCTGACCAGTGTGAAATGGCATCTCTAAGTGCCCATCAGTAAAAGAGTACTACAGTTTATCAAAAAACTGTGGTACATTTAAACAATGGAATACTACACAGAAGAAAGAAAGGAGGAACTCCTACTCTTCACTACAGCATGGATGAAACTGGAGAGCATTATGCTAAGTGAAATAAGCCAGGAGGCAAATGACAAATACCATATGATCTCACCTACAAGTGGAGCCTAATCAACACTAAAAACAAGCGAGTGAAACAGAACCTGAGACATGGAAATAAAGAACAAATTGACAGTAGCAGAGGGGAGGGGGAGGGGATAACTGGGGAAAGAAGGAGAAGGGTTTTCAAGGAACATGTATAAAGGACCTATGGACAAAGACAATGGCAGGGGGTGGGGTGTGGGGGAGGATTAAAAGTGGGAAGTGGCAATGGGTAGGGCAAGGGAGAGTAATGGGGGGGAACAATAGTAGTTGAACAATAAAAAAGGAAAAAATAGATTTTATTGATTATGCTAAAAAAGTTAAACAATAATAGCTAACATTTTATAGTAAAACAGTGCAGAAAGGATTTTTACTTATATTTCCATTGGTGATATTCAAAACAAATACCCTACACAGACACAGCATATATTATTATTATATCCATTTTACAAGTGAGCAAATGAAAGCTCCAATATGATAAATAACATACAAGAAACCAGCATAATGATCAAGAGCCAAGGCCTGGAGACAGACTACTTGGATTTTAGTCCTGCCTTTACTACCTATCAGCAGTGTGATAACCTTGAGAGTTCTTTATGTGCTTCAGTTTTCTGTGCTGTAAAGTGGGAAGAGGTGAAAATAGTTTCTACCTGTTAAGTTTGTTTAGAAGACTGAATATGCACATTAAGTCTTAAAACAGTGCTTGCTATGCCCAAGTTCTTAGCATTTAACATATTGTTATCCAGTAAGGGGGAAAACTGGATTTAAAAACAAAAACACATATTCTCTCAGGGATAATACACAGTTTTGAAGTCTTTGTTTTTAGACACTGTTCTGCCTTTAACTAGCTGTATAATACTGTTTCCTATTTTGAATTGGCCTAAATGCCCATTTCAGCAACACTCTTGCTAAAGTAAAACTATTCCTTTTACTTTTTACCACTACAATTTCTAATGTAAAGTCTACTAAAATATCTGCCTTATTCTGTATTCAAATCATAACTAATTTGCTAAAACTTACACAATAGAGAAATATTTAATATTATAAAATAACTACATAAGGGTAATTATAATTTCTATTAAATTTCACCTAACATATTCTCTCTCTGTATACACAGAATACTTGTTCAGTTACTGAAAATCAGAATAAAATTATTTTGTTGCCTGATGATGATTATTTGTATTTTAGAAGAGGTTTTCTTTAATGAATAGAAAAAAAAGATTGCCTTAAAGATGATTAACATTAAAATCATCTATGGATATGATAAATCCAGTTAAAATGCTAAATTATAGACTCATAGCTTTCTTGAAATACTTGTATTTGAAACTAAAAAGGCCATTTCCATATCCCATAAACTTGAAAGTTTGTGGCTGAAGTCCATTTCCTTAAATCAGTAATTCTATTTCTGGGAAATAATTGTTTAAAAACTTGGAAAAAGAAGGAAAAACCCTGAGCACAAAATGAACATTCTACTGGTATTTAAAATTGTGAAAAATAGCAACTTGAACTGTGTAAGTTTGATATGATATGTTATATCTGCAGGATAAATATTATGGAGCTGAAAAATCAGGATTTATAAATACTTTTAAAAAATAGATTAATAAACTAAACCAGAGGCATGGAAACCTGGAACAGACTGACAATGACCAGAGAAGAGATGGGAGGTCAATAACAGTGGAAAAAAAGGGAAATGATTAATTAAAGAACATGTATGAATGACCCATGGACAAGGACAGTGGTGTGGAAATTGACCGTGGGAGTGAGGGTAAGTTGGGTGGAGAAGGGCAAAGGGGAAAATTGGGACAACTATAATAGAATAAAATAAAAAATAATTTTTAAAAAGTAAAAAATAAAATGAACTACATTTATGCATTATAATGTCCAAGAAAATGACAGAACACAATTTTTATGTACAATGTGGTCAAACACCAAAATGTGAATAACATAAAGCTTCTGAGTGGTAGGTACGCTTTGCCTTTTTAATTTTATTTTCTATAATTGGCATATTTTATACAATGAACATCCATTCTGTTCACAATGGGGAAGGGGAAAAGATGGAAATGAATACATTATACAAATATTTCCCATCCTGGGCTCCTATTCCTAAGTCACTTTTATTCTCCCTACGGTGTTATTCACACCTCTGTCCAATAGGTAAACACTTTTCTTCATGCATACCAGCCCCACCTTGGCTACATGGAAAAGAGGAAATATTTAAGTAAATTCTAATGAGTGGTACTTTATAAACATGACAAGTTTTTTTTTCTTTTTTCTTTTTTTAATTTATTTTAATTGTTGTTCTTGTACAGTTTTCTGTCTTTTGATCCCATTCCAGCCCACTGCCTCAGCCCTCCCCACCCCCCTCCCGTTTCCACCCCTGCTAGTTTTTGTCCATGTGTCCTTTATACTTGTTGCTCCAAACCCTTCCCCTTTCCCCCTGAAATTCCTTCCCCTCTCCTGTGAAGTAGAGTGGTTATCCTTGTTGACAGATGAAGAATGTGAGGCTGGGAAGACCTGTCTATAGACCAGGAATCCTGCAGGCAAGAAGCACATCCATCCTCTGCACAGTCCTGTGACTTCCTCTGCCTTGCTGTGGGATCCAGAAAGATCATTTGCATGTGGTGTTTTAAGAATTATAAAAGTTATTAAAGTTAAAGGACAGGATTGCCCCTGTGCAATCCCAGGTCCAAATAAGATGCACAAGCTCTCAAAAACAAGTGTACTAAAATTTTATCAAGCCATTATTTCTTAAAGAGATAATTTTATTCAGAACTTTTAAGATACATTTTCCAAGTCCCTCTACACTTTTTATATTAACATTAAGATCTAAATACAAAACGTGAAATACAAAATCAGACTTCTATTTTGCAAGGACAGTCCCTTTTTAGTCTTCTGACAATAACAGTGTCAACAAATTCAATGAGAAAAACACCATGATTAAGAGTAAGGTGTCATCTCTAAGAAGTAAAATGTATATTTACCCAGGCGAAGTGTTATGGAGTAGTCTTTCCTTGCTTATGACAAAAAAACTTCCTGAAATACAGATGTGCAAATAGGGTCAGGTGTACTGAGAGAGTAACATTGTTTTAAACTACATCAAAATTAAGTCAGTTTAAAACAATATTGAAAATAAAATCTATCCTCTTTTACTGCTCCCCTGTAATTCTAACATGTAAATCCAGTGGTCTCCAAATTGTTGACACACCTCTATCACTAATAAGAAGTTTAGAGTACACACTCAAACTCAGATTTATAAAGTTGTAAATTCTGTTTATAAATTGTACATCTTTACTACTACCATTAACAAAAGTTCAAGACATAATATACACTTTAGGTGCGGTTCATTCATCAAAGCAATATTGGATATAAATACACATATCCAGCAATCCTTCTGATTATTTAGAAATAATCTATTTCTTACCAGATTTTACCAGGTTGTTGGAGTTCTTCTTTGCAATGAGTCTGATGAATATTCTAGGAGGAGTAGAAGAAGGAACAGTACTGCCATGTTTGTGCTGTTTGCTTGCACTGCTTTGCCAGGAATTTTAGCACTATTCCCAGTCTGCAACTGTCTTGCAACTACCTTCCAGAAGCCTCAGGATCAAACTGTTTCATGTCTATGAAGTGCCACTTAGAATCCACTTAACAAATATAGAAAACATATTTATAAAAATTCTTTAATAGGCATATACATATTAAAATACATACATATTACAATGCATTAATATATAATGTGGACCTCAAGTAGGAATATATCTGCAAGAGAGACTTCTTGGGGTTAACTGGGCACAAATTCATAACCAGAGTTTAGCAGTCATTGTTGATAGATGCCTCCCTCTCACCCAAACACACATACATACACACACTGCATTTTAGGCAAAAACTAAGACTGCACCATGCTCCTGCTGGCTGAGTCAACCCTTACAGTGGAGTTCCTGGTACTGTGTTTCAAACCAATGGGCTCAGACCTATCTCATCCAGTCAGAACTGCACAGTTATATCCTCATTTGTATCTGTAATGACCAATCAGGATGACACCAAAATGGCTAATCAGAACAAATCTGACTATACAAATTTGGATTCTTCATTTGAATAAAAAATGGACCAATTGGGAGCTTTCTCCATAAAAATCAGCCTCCCCTTTGTTTCTGCAACATACACTTTTGGTTTCCACAGTAGGCTATGTTTCCTTAGTTTGCCAACTGTTCAAGTTTCTCTTCTTTCCGCAACTCAGATTGAGGACTCCTTTTGATACTAGATTGGTGGCAGCAAACTTTTGTTCAAAATAGCACATAGAATATGTGATGGTATCATTGATAACACTCTGTATTATCAGTAACACTTTTCAGATATAATGTGTAACATGCAGCTGTTGTTCATATGTACCAAATGAGAATGCCAGTGTCAGAACATATTTTTAATATTTTACCTAATTTATTTCAATTACTTTTATTTTCTAGATATAAATTAATATATTGCAGACTTCTCTAAAACAAGTCATTTTGGAAACCACTACTTCCACCTACATATTTATGTAATGTCTTTTCACATTTCTAAACTGTTGAGAATACAACATTATTAATTTTTGCATCCACTACATATGATGGGGTACCCCCCAAACTGGAATTATCTTTTGGAGGGTGGGTGCCTTGTGGTACAAGCTTCTCCCACTAGGTGAGTGTTCTAGGAACCCACTTGTGTCACTGTTCCAGTTGGCATTGTTGTGAGAAGCTGCACTCTGCTTTAGTGAATTTTTTTTTGGACTCTTTCAATGCATTTGCGCCTTTCATGATGGGTGATTTAAAAGCACACCTGCCCACACCATGCTGAGTGTTCAGCAGTTTTTGACCAAAAACTGCATGACCCCCATCCCACCCACTCTATTAACCCCATCCTACCCTAAATGACTTTCTTGTTTTCCCCCAATGAAAAAAGTCCTCAAAGGGAAACATTTCACCAATATGGAAGAGGTAAAACAAACAAACAACAACAACAACAAAACATCAAAGCACTGAAGGCATGAAAATCAATAAGTTCAAAACTTGTTCTGAGCAATGGAAAAACATCTTGATAGGTGTATTGTATCAAATGGATAGTACTTTGAAGGTGACTGATGTTTAAACATATAAGAATAAATACATATTTTTATAAATAAATCCCATTTGGGGGGTCCCCCCCTCATATAGTGCAAAACCTGACATACATCATGTGCTTAGCATGTCTTTTAGGATGAGTTAATGGGAAGCATTGGCATCTTAATTTATTGAATATATTTAGTTCTAATTGCTCAATTTTTAATCAAATAAGAGATTATTGAAAATAATCTATTTCAGGAGTAATTGCTAGAGAGTGGTACTGATTTTTGTGACTTTTTATTCCTTGTTTCCTTAGAGCCCAGCATGTTTTAAGAGATGACTGGAGCTCTCTTCACGCTCCTGTCTGAACCACTTCATGTGATGTCTAATGAACTTTTTTTACAGATTCCCACTCTGCACCACTGTGCTGCTTAACTTTTCCTATCCATTGATTGACTGAGAAAAAAATATTATAGTTTCACAATACTGTGAGTTTTTGGTTATGTAAAAATAAACATATTTTTATCTTAAATAAGACTAAGTGTTCATAATACTTTCTAGAGATATCTCAACATATATAAAATAAAACATTTAGCCACACTCTCTGATTTTCAGCCACTGTGTAGGTTTACTGGATGCCTGATTAGACATAGGCCAGATTTTAGGGTCCTGCAGCCACAGAAGGTGTTGAAAATAATAATAATAACTAATATTCTGTGACCATTTTCCATGGCAATATTAAGTGCTTTATATGCTATGACGTAGGTCCTATTATTTATATTTTCTATCCAAAGAAACTGAATCACAGAAAAGTTAAATAACTTACCAAAGGACACATAATTATCATGTGATAGAAGCAGCTTTCAATCTCAGAATATATGATTCTAGAATCTGTGCTTTAGTATTTTGTTCTTCTATCTTGTTTTATAAACCCTCTTAAAACCTTCAATGAACTACAATGAGTACCTGATGTACTTAGCAGTTCTACTGTGGACAAGCTTTTGTTCTGCCAGGTGAGAGTCTTATGATAGTCTGAAGATGGCATAACATAAAAATACTGATTAAAGCAAGCCCTCTGCCCAGGGTGCTCACTAGCAAGACCAGGAATTATAGATATTAGTACAATTGGCAGAGGAAAAATAAATTTTAAATAACAAATTAAGACTTACTTTGTATGTTTACTGGAATAGAGCCAAAAATTTGATTAGTGGCATTTTATTATTTACCTAACTTTTTACTTTCCCACTGGCTATCCAACCACTCCAAATAGAGACATGCTTTTTGTTTGTTTTTGTATCACCAGCATAGCACAAAGCATGGTATTTGGCACATTCTCAAATGTTTAGGAATGAATTATACAGTTTTCCTTGGTCTTATTTATTTTGACTTACAGTAACATTAAGGAGAGCTAGTACATTCATAGAATATGCCTGACAAGGAATGAATTAATAATAAATTAATGATTTCTCCAAAATCAATTTTGAAACCCAGTTACCATAAGCTTGTTGAACCAGTTGAAACTTTATTATTCAGATTCACACTCCAAGCTACTATAGTATGAGTGGGCTTAAGAAAATCAATCACTTCTTATTTTGTGTGAAATGAATAGACACCTAGGGCAGTCCCTTCAGATCTTGCTAACAATGCTAAGGGGAAAATGTGGCTTCACTAGAAGATGTGAGAGAATTACCAGCTGGGGTCAGGAGGGCAGCTGCCTGTGCAGTTTTGCATTTCTCCAGACACTGGGAAATAGATATATTTATGGGTCTTGGGAACAGAGCAGTCTGTAATGCAATTTCAGCTCATCTAATTGAGAAAGAAAAGTGGGAAATGTTTACCAGACATATCTGCTTAAGCCTTCCCTGAACCCATAGCATTTGTATCAATACAGGAAGTCATGGAGATAAATTGAATTTACAGACTTGTGAAAAATAAATCAATTTCCCATGGAAAAATCCTGGTACCAGAGCTTATACATAAGCTTCCTCCTTGGATATTTTTATCTTTGTTTGCTTAGAGCATTGTTCAAAACAAAGAATTGTAACACATTTAAATGAGTCACTTTGGGAATAAAACCATTTGAGAGATGCTCTAATAATTGAGCTTTCCTATTTTCACATTAGCCTTGATTACACAGCAAGCTATGGAATTTCAATTAACACTTACTTTTTTAATTACACTTAAGACAGAAACACAGTAGAGGACAAAGGAGAGCATTTTAATCATTTACCTTTCTAACACAACTTCAAATTCCTTCTTGTGTCCTGTCCTTTACATTAAAAAAAGGATATTTAAAAATGTTGAGAAGACTTGATGTTTTATAGCGGCACATATGATTAAAGTGACTAAAATGAGGAACATTCATGTCTTAAATAAATTAGGCATTTTTCTCTCTTGTATCAGGCAGGGTTGCAGCAGGGAACAGAAGTCTACTTAAATGAGCAACTAAAGAAAGGTCAATGACAGAGCTACTCACGAAAGTGTGGGTTCAGTTAAGTCTAAGAAGAAGGTGACGAAACTTACCACAAAGGGTGAGGGAAAGGGGCTGTTATGGGAAAAGGCTGTTGCTGTAAAATAGGGCTATGTGAAGAAATGTGGGCCTTGGCTTGGCCAGAGTTAAATCTGGGAACACATGCCCTGTCATTTCTGCCAGTTCACTCCTCAGTGTCTTGCTGGTGCCTGTCATTGTTGATAAGTAACAGGTAAGGGTTACCTTGTTCAAAATTGACCCATGGAGGCTAATCTTAAGTAAAAGTTTCTGGCCTCCTTTAAATCTCCATGGGAATTGATGATAACTTAGTTCTTAAGATCATAAATTGTAGATGACCACAATGCTTGAACCCCCAAAGCTGGCACTCCACCTACACACTCAGCTGAAAGAAAATGGCCAAAGCTAAAGGGTTTGCCACTTTGTACTGCAATTCACTAGCCCCTAATCACAGCAGGGATATCTGTACTTCCCTAATTCACGGTTTAAATTGCCACAGCCCAAGGCTGTCATAATAACATCTACTCCCACCAGACTTCTGTATATTGTTCTAGAATCAATGGGAAATGAGGGAGTCACACTGGTCTTATGGATCCCCTCTCCCTGAGTTTTCCTGAGAGTGCATGATATATGTGTTGCCTGGTCATTCGCTTCTGTTTACACTGAGCAAGGAAGCCAGGTTAATTCAGTTCAAGGAGGTGGGCCTCCACGCTGAGGAAGGTGGAAAGTGCTGATCTGACCTTGAGGGACAGATTGTGCCAATCTCAGTTTCTCTCTCTCCCTCTACTTAAGCTGTCCTATACCCATCTTACTACACATTTGAAAGGTTAAGTTACGCACGCAGAAAATGAATGTGCTAAGGCTCAGTGCTCCTTCCACTGTGACCTGGTTTGTCCAGGTTATCAGCAGTTGATGAGCATAGCCAAAGAGTGTGCAGCTGAGCTGACATTTACTCCACCTGTAATTGATTTCACTTTCTGGAGCAGCACTTACTGGGGTTGAGGGAGACGGAACTGGTTTCTATCCATCTCTGGCAAGGAGCATGCACTTTGTACTTTCTATCGCTTTTATGTTTAATGTCCAGCAAGTTCTCAGGAATTTTAGCCATGTGTTCCCTCTTCTGTGGAACACTAACCAAGAATACCAATATTAGCAACTGCAGTAATAGCTACCATAGTTAACATTTGTAATTTCTCTAAATGTGCACACCATTTTTCACATTTCTCATTTAACTCTCCAACAACCTTATTTGACATTTTAAGTATGAAAATATTGAAACAGAGAATGTAAGTAACTTCCTCCATTCATACAACTAGTAAGTGGCAGAGCTTGCTTCATACCTAGATTTAATTTCAATTATTAAACTATACTCTGGAACACTAATTGTAGGATTTTTGAAATGGCACAGTCTCTCAAACCAAAAGACCTGTTCTTGTTCAGCAGGTGACCTACTGGTGTTTAAGGCCATGAGCCAAAGGAAAAAAGTATCAGAAGTTATAAGATTTTTAAGATGAAGAATTCTTAAAAAGTGGAGATATGAAGTCCAATTGCTTGATTGGGAAATCAGTCTTAGTTTCCTGACATTATACTGAAGAACCTAGGACATTGACCACAGGCCTTTAAGGTGATCTAGGACACACAATCAATTTCCATAGACTAGAACAATCGGGAGATATTTGGCACATGGTCACTGGTGAGACTGCCATCTTCAGACAATCCTTTGTCTCTAAGGAAAAAAGAGAGCATGAATCATTATAGATTGTTTTTTCTCAGTTTCTGCCAATACCCAAACAATTTGCCTGCTAATCTCCCACCTAGTTAATAAAAAGTAAGACCACCTGCCACTTCCCTTTTTGATTAGTATCATGATGATCATTCAGAGAGATCAGTATCAGTGTATACAAGCATAAACCCCTAATCTCTCTGCATTCATGTCTTCATTTATAATATGGTAATGACAACTGTTTTGTTTAACCTCAGGATTATAAAGATTAAGAGAACCTGTATAAACTCCAAAGCACACTAAGTTTTAGGCCTCCAACCCAATAAATAGTTAATATATATCATGGGCCTGCCTTGGGCCCAAAAGAATGTTAAAGTAAACAACAGTAAGAAAGAACAAAGCTGTTAAAGGCCCTTTGAAGAAAGGGGGCTGCTTTATAAAAATATACACTTCCATGTTAAGTTAGTTTGATTTATTGCTTTGGTCCTAGCGTGCTCCTATATCACTGCCCCAGCATGGCATGATTGCAACAGCGCAGCTGTGTAAAAAAAAATCAAAGGTTTGTGATGTAAGATCTCGTGGGATCAATATACTCCCTTACACTTTCAAAGGGATATCAATATATTTCAAATTTGATTTTAACAGGCTGAATTATGATCACAAGTAAGGACATCAACAACTACAGATATATATAGTAATGTGAGGACCATTGAAACAGGCTGCCTTCTGTAATTATGAAACACAATGAATTTTACTGCTGTAATAGTTCTCAAGAGAGAAATTGCCCATGTAACTCCACTGATTATATTCCACTATTTATTTAAGATGGGCATAAAAATCTTTAGGAAAGAAACAAACCATTAAAATTCACTTTAAGGTTCAAGTCATTAACAGTGGAATGATGGATACAATATGTCCACTGTATATATTTTTAATCAACTTTTTGCTTAAAAATTCATTTAGCTCTGATTTTCCTTTTAAAATTGGACGCCATTGATGTATTGCTTTTCTTAATTACAAATCTATATATTTTAGGCAAAATTCTTAATTGAGTAGCATTTAAGGTTGGATACCAATTCATTTGAATCTAGGGGAACTGTTTATTTTCATTATTTGAAAATAACCAAGGGACCTTCAGTAAGTCACATAAACCTCTCCACACCTGAATTTCATCATTTGAAGAGTGAAGAAGAGGGACCTGATTCTTTCTGTTTCCTTTCAGCTCTGACATTGTCAGGTTTATGATTCTTCCAAGATTGGTTAATGTTAGATGGTCACATGAAACAAAAAAGATAACCATGGGAGCAGGATCTGTGGTGTTGTGATGTTAGTTGACAACATGCAGTGTGTTTCCCTGTGCACAGGGCTTTCCTGGAAGGTGCTGTAACTGAGTTATACTCTGTCCTTATTTCTGCAGTGCTTCACATCTGCAGTAGCTCTTCTACTTCTCTTTGCCCCATAAGCTTGGCTGGGTCCTAAGACCAGTTCGTATAGCCAGTTCTCTCCAGCTTAGGCTTCTGAAACACAATTGCAAATAGAGAAGATGTCATAAAGTCTAGATTCACCCTGTGGAATCACCTCTTGGCATCTGCCCCATTGCACAGGGGCATGAGGTTCAGTTGAATAGCATGTGGCAAAGCACTTTGTGCTCAAGAGAGGAAAATGATGTGCAGCAGTGAAGTTGCTACTAGCATCTTATTGACAAAAAAACTCTATCACAATTCCCCCTTTTTTTAAAAAATTCTGATGAAAATATTAACCCAGATCCTCTTCCTATGTTCCCTTCATAAATAGCTGCTGTCCTTTCTAATTCTGTAACTATTATATTTACTCTCCTGATGGGGTTACATATTATTGATGGAAAAGGTTAGGTGCTGAAAAGGAGTGATGTGAGAAAGAAATAAAATGAAACATTTAGAGGGTGTGCTTGCGGAACAAGAGATCAACTTGTTAGCCCCATTGGGTTTTTGCTTTGTTGTGGGATTTATGCTCACTATGGGGAAGAACTGAAATGTACTGGAAAGTAAAAATGCATTATGGAGGCCACCATGAAGAATGGGGAGGGGGGAGCTGCAGAAATGGCATCAAGACAGGGACACATGAAAAGGAGAACAAAGCCATCTTTTGTAATAATTTTCTGAGTTCTGGTTATGTGGTTTGCAGTGTGACTCATTTTCCTCATGTCTTCATGAGATATTTAGTAAAATATTCATTTGCTTATATGTGACAAACTTGGATCTATTTATCAGACTTCTTGAAATGCACAATCTTGCTTCAAAACACACACAGGATTAAAATAAAGTCTGGCTAAAGGGCACTAGCTCATATGGATGACATTTTGTATCCATAGTTTTTCCTAGACTGCAACCTGTGGGAGAGAGGACTGTATCATCTAGTATATTTGGTTTATTGAAAAATAATTATAATACAAAGAAAATAAAACAATTATTATAGGAACTTGCAACATGATTTGATTAAATTTGTAGTTACAGAAAATAGAGCCATGTTTACCCTGGAAATCGACACCATAATTATTGGATGATAGATGAAGATGTAAAGGTTCACTTGTTCAACAAACACTCCATGCACACTCACTATGTGGCAGGCACTGTGCTGAGTGCTGGTGAGCATGTTGAAGTATCATACATGGCCCTTGCCTTCATGGATTTTACACCCTAGCAGGAAAGATAGACATCAAATAACACAATTACTATTCTGATAAGTGCTAAAAAATAAGTGTAAAATAATTTGAAAGAATACCACAGAATATTACTCTGAGGAAATGATATCTACCTAAAATCTGGTGGATGGGAAGAGATAATGAAGTTAAAGGAGAAAGAACAGAAAGAGCACATATAAAGGTGTTGGGGTAGAAAGCAAAAAAAACGTGTCTGTAGAGCAGAAAGAATACCAATGTGGCTAGCACTCTGAAAATGAAGGAAAGAGGAACAGGGTATTCAGGAACTTTAACCAAATTGTCCTAGAACTAGGGTAATGAACTTGCTCCAGTTTACTTAAATTTTTTTCAGTTTCAGCAGTGATAATACTGCATCCCAGAAAACCCATCTCAAGCAAACGGGGGCAATTTTCTCAATATTGTCCTGCTTTAAAAACTGAATGGCCCACATGTTGAGAAATCCCTCAATCTTGGGCATGCCAGGACAGTTGGTCACCATACCACAGGGTAATGAGATGCCATCAACAAAAATGACATGATCAGATTTATTTTACAATATTTTGAATATTGTTTAATTGCTGATAAAGGGAAAGATTGAATAACCTTAAGATTTGAGTCTTCGACCTGAGATAATTGTGTAAACAGATGAAAATAAATAAAATTTGATAGGAAGAGAAGGTGTAGGCTATGAGTCATCATTAGCCGAGGGGGTAATTCCCAAGTGTGTAGCTTGCACAATTGGGTGACTAATGGGACCTAATGGCACCTGGGTCAAAAAAAGCTGTTTAAATTATTACACTACAAGTCAAATAATCTATTTCATTGAATTATTAACCTACAGACCTGAAGGAGTCCTAAGCCAATGTGTTGTTTTGCCATCGAAGAAAATGAGGATCAAAGAGATGAAAAAAATTGTTAAAAGTCAGCCCCAAAATGCTTGAAAGCTCAGATCCTCAGAGTCCTGGTCTAATGTGTTCTCCTATATCATTCCAGGGGAGTGATTCTTGATGTTTCATTTCAGATAGCAGTATTTTTCATTTCCACGGATACACTGTCACCATTATTTCTCTGTATGACAGTATTACAGTTTAAAGTTTATTTAATTGATAGTTTTCAGGCAAACAAGGTGCATCTTCCAGGATGAAATTTTCATGAAGAGTCACAGGGATCAGGGCTACCCAAAAGGCCCCTCCTTTCCTTCCCACAAAATATCTTCAGGGCCTAATCCCTTGGGTCCTTATGATGAAAGCACACATATTTGGTGCCAATTGCAGGTGGACATAAGAGCTGTGAGGTCTTCTTGATGCACTCCTACCTCTAAAGCTCCCCTGAGCCTGCACAGAAGAATAGGAACACAAGTGTTTTAGCTTCAAATGCAAAGACCTCTCATGTTTAGACTAGTGAGGTCAGGACTGCTTTATGAGTATATAAAAACTTTACCTTGGACCCCAGCACAAAAGTATCTTTTTTCAGTGATCTTTGCTGTCAGAAGTTTCTACATTTAATGTCTCTCCTTAAAGGCCCTTTAAATGGCACTTAAACTTTATTGAGTTAATATTCACTTGTCATATGTAAATTAGGGTACTTCACTGCTGGGTCTAAGAAGGATAACTGGTTAATGAATATCTTATCATTGACCATCACACAGCAGGGACTAGGGAACTGATATCTCAAAACCAGTGATGTAATAATAAGACCACAGTACTGGGAGCTAGGATTGCGGTCCTCTAGCACTAGGGCACTTTCTTCACTCTAAATATCTTTTAAGACTTCTTGTAGTGTAGGTCTCCCAAAGACCAAGATCTCAGCCTTGTTTATCTAAATAGGTCTTATTTTGCCTTTATTTTTGAAAGTTATTTTTGCTTAATCATCAGAAAAATGCACATTGAAACCACAATGAGCACACATCTCAGAGTGGCTATTACCAATACATCAATAAACAGCAAGTGTTGGCAAGGATGTGGAGGAAAAGGAACCCTGGTACACTGTTGGTCAAAATGCGGATTGGTGCATCTATTGTGGAAAGCACTGTGGAGTTGCCTCAAAAAATTAAAAATGAAACTGCCTTATAACCCAGCTGTTCTACTTCAGAGAATTTATCAAAGGAAACCCAAAACACTAATTTGCAAAGACTATATGCAATTCTGTGTTCACTGAAGTATTATTTACAAGAGTCAAGCTAGGTAGGCCACCCAAGTGCCCATTAATAGATGAGTGGATAAAAAAGCTGTGTTATATATACAATGAAATATTAGTTGGTCATATAAAAGAACAAAATCTTACCACTTGCAACAACATGGATGGTCCTAGAGGGTATTATGCTAACTGAAATAAGTTAGTCAGAGATAAAGAAATGCCATAGGATTTCACTTATAGGTGTAATCTAAAAAACAATATAAATGAACAAATGAAACAGAAACAGACTCACAGATACAAGGAACAAACTGATAGTTGAGGTTTTGGGGCATGGATAGAAAAGGTGAAAAGATTGAAAAGTACAGATTGCTAGTTACAAAATAGTCATGTGGATGTAAAATACAGCATAGGAAATATAGCCAAAGATGTTGTAATAACTAAGTATGGTGCCAGCTGGTACTTGAAATATTAGGAGGAACACTTTGTAAAGTATATGCTTGTCAACCACTATGCTGTACACCTCAAATTAATACAAAATAATATTGAATGTAAGCTGGAACTGAAAAATGTAGTTTTTTAAAAAAGAAGTTATTTTTGCTACATACAGAATTCTAAGTTAATAACTTCTTTCCTCTTGCAGAATATTAAAGGTGTTACTATATTCTTTTCCACAGTGCTTTGTTTCTGATGACAATTTGGCAGTTATTTTTATCATTGTTTCCCTTTATCAGTGTCTTTGTTTCTCTGGCTGTTTTTAAGACTTTCTCTTTATCTTTGGTTTGCATCACTCTGAAATGCTGTAGTTTGCTTTGTGTTTATTCTGCTTTTCAAAACTGTAGGTTGGTATTTTTCATTAAATCTGAACTTTTTCAGCCATTATTTCATGATATATTTTTCTACCTCAAGTTCTTTTACCTCTGTTATCTCAAAATCCACTAATATTTCTTCTGTTAATCTACTCTTAACTGTACCAGATAAAATTTTAATTCATATACTGTGCTTTGCAGATGCAAAATTTTTATTTGGTTCTTTAATTTCTATGCAAAGTCCCCACCTTGCCATTCTTTTTGTCCCCCTTTCCTTTAAATCTATGAATATATTTATAATAGCTGTATTAAAATAGTGACATTGTAATAGCTTAATATATTATACTAGCTGTATTAAATATATTTATAATAGATAAGCCAACATCTCTGGGAATATTTACTTTTTAAAGCTTTCTGAAAATTGTGTGTTTTGTGTTGCAGGGAGTTTGATTTATGTAAACTTCCTTAGAAGAATATTGAACTTTGTTTTGTTCACTTACTGGACAATGAGCTTCATCCTCTTACTTCTTATTTTTGGGCCTTGTGAGGCAGGTTTAGAGCCTCCCTGTGCTCTGGCTTAGCTGGGGTCTCACCTGGATGCTTGTGGCTTTCACTAATGCCCATCATGTCTCCAGCATTTCAACATAGTGCAACTCCTACAACAAGAGTAACTGTTCTTTGCCAGCCTTCATGATGCCTTATCCTATATGAGTATATGTAGGGCTTAGGATTTGTCTAAAGACTCAAAAAAACTCTTATATGCATAATTCCTCTGCACACCTTCTTCTTTTATGCATTGTTTCTCATATTCCAACTACCTCAGTGGCCCTGAACCTTATTTTGAATTTTCTCCACTCATCATCACCACTGGACTGGACTTTGGTCTCTATCTTCCTGTGGAATGGCTTGGAAAGTACCCCAGACAAATGGTAAGGGATGGGTGGAACTTATCTCATGCAATTCCCTTCTCCCAAGGACCCCAAGGACCCCAGCCTTATGATTTATTTTATCCAACACCTAAACACAGTTGTTTCATAGTTGTTTGTAATAGGAAGTTAAGCCTGATCTGTTACTGCATCATGGTTCAAACCAGAAGCACAGGAATTATTTTTATTTTTATTGCTATTATTTTTTAATCCTCATCTGAGGATATGCTCATTGAATATTTTAAGAGAGAGTGAGAGAGGGGAAGAGAGAGAAAAAAGAGAGAGAGAGAGAGAGGGACAAACATTGATATGAAAAGGGCACATTAATCAGTTGCCTCCTATATATGGACCCCAGCTGGGGAACAAACTTGCAACCTAGTTAGGTGCCCTGACCAGGGGGATTAAACCTGCAAGCCTTTGGTGTCTGGGATGATACTCTAAGCAACTGGGATACCTCGCCAAGGCACAGGCGTTATTTTTAACATAATGACAGTAAGCTTCATATAAGTATGCATTGAATTAATTAAGAGGTCCTATGGTAGCAACATACTGTAATTGAATTAGGCCTTTTATGGGTTTTAGAAGTTTAGAATTAAGTTGTCAGCATTATGACCTCAAAGAAATCACTTAGTCAATCAAAACCTCAACTTTCTCATTTGTAAATTAAGGAGGGAGTATTAGATTATCTTTAAAGTGTGTGTTAACTCTAATATTTTTTTATTCTATGGCACAAAGATAAAACTCATAAATTTTTCAGTTTCAAAGTGGTCCAAAAATGCATCCCATTTACATTAGCTATGCTAATAGTTTATAAATACTCTCGTAAGGATATGAGAAGAAAAAAGCTAAGTGTTTAAAATACTCTCAAATTATTTTTATATGCTGTGTCTAATGCTTAGCACATTACAAGCATTTAAATTTTCCATAAGAATAAATGGCACATATCAGATAACTTTGTGAACAATACCATCAAGAAATCATTCCTGGAAAGAAGATGGCAGCATGGTAGGAGGGAGCAGATTCCACCTCCCCCTACACAGGGAAAAAATCTGGCTCATCTATGGAGGAACAGAGCAAACAACCAATAGTAACAGAGCATGTTTGAAAATAGGATATCAAAAATTGTAGCAGAAATTGAAAAACCAGATGGTAAGGAGAGTACTTCAGAATAATAAGAGCCCAGGGATCAGTGCTGAGACCAGGGCGGCTGAGGGCCTGGCTGGCACTTGCCAGGCCTGCCACAGGACTCTAGGGAGAAAGCTGGGTCAACCTCTGCCTCCCCAGCCAAACAAGGTTTGAGCAGCACCGGGAGAGACCTGGTTGCTTGAAGTATCACAGAGAGGAGTTAAGGTCTGAGAGGCAAAAACCCTTGGGGTGTGAACACCCAGACATAGCCCTGGGAGGAGTGCAAGCCGGAGCTCACTGGAGCTCGCATGACCAGAGGCACCCCTGCGCCACTGGAGATGACTGCGTGACCATAGGCCCCCCTGCACGACCATAGACAGCTGCGTGACTGGAGGTGCCCGCACGCCACTGGAGACCCGTAGCCCACACCGGGAACCCAGGGAATGCGAGCGATCCATGGGAGAATGAGAGCCCACGCATGTGAACCCAGGGACTGGGCAGGATCCTTGGGAAACCCGAAGCTCACTCCCATGAAATTAGGATGAGTGCATGCAAAGCAGGAAATCTGGAACTCACACCTGTAAACTCGGGGTCAGCGCATGCCCTGTAGGAGACCTGACCTCACACCCATAAACTCGGGAAAGTGCTCGCTCCCCAGGAGGCTCAGAACATACCCCCGAGGCCCTGTGCTGAGAGGAGCAGGGCTACCTCTGGGGAGAGTGCACGGCTAGCCCTTGGGAGAGTAACCCAAAGGTAACTGAATGCTGAACAGGGAGAAAAGCAATACCATCACCCCTCAGCCCATTTAAGCCAGCAAGATGAGAAAAACGGGCTTGGCAAGTTTGAAAATAGCAAGAGGTTGTATTTTTTTAACTTTTTTATTTTTTTTACTATTTTTATCTTTTTTACCCCTCAACTCCTTTTGCTTCACTTTGCTTAACTCTTGTTTTATTCGTTCATCTTTTCTTTCCCAATTTTATCTCTTCTTTCCTCTTTGTTCTTCTTTTTTCATTTTTTTTCCTCTTTTCAAATACCCACAAGTGAGACAAAAAAAAAAAACCCTGGAACTGAGAAAAAAACAGAGTTGGTCCCAAAGAGAGGGCATTCCAACAGCTGAGACAGTGGAAGCTGTGAACACCAGGATACCCAAAAGAGACTGCACCATGGAATCTTGCAGATATTCTACCTCAGAAGTTCACACCATAAATCCAGGGGACCAGAACAAATCAATTTAAGAAGCTGATGCTAACAAGAAGAGTCTCCCAAACAATGGGAAGACAAAGAAACAATCCCCAAGTGAAAGGAAAGGAAGAAACCCCAGAAAGAATACTAAAAGAAACAGAATTCACTCAACTATCAGATATAGAGTTCAAAGCAATGGTTGTCAGGAAGCTACATGAGCTCTCAGTGAGCTACCAGAAACTACAGGGAAACTATAATGAACTCACTGCAAACTATATCAACATGAAAAAGGAAAGAGATACTATCAACAAGGGCCAAGAGGAAATGAAGAATACAATTTCTGAACTGAAGAACACAGTAGAAGGAATCAAAAGTAGAATTGATGAAGCAGAATATCAGAACAGTGAGTTGGAGGACAAAGTAGAAAAAACACCCAGAAAGAGAAAGAAAAGGAAAAGAGGCTCAGAAAGAATGAAGAGGGATTAAGAGAAATGCAAGGCAATATGAAACATAATAAAATCCATATAATAGGGATACCAGAAGGAGAAGAAGAGCAAGGCATAGAAAACCTATTTGAAAAAGTAATGATGGAAAATTTCCCTAATTGGATGAGAGAAAGAGTCACACAAATCCAGGAAACACAGAGAGTCCCAATCAAGAGGAACCCAAAGAGGACCACTTCAATACACATCATAATTAAAATGGCAAAATTCCAAGACAAAGAGGGAATCTTAAAGGCAGCAAGGGAGAAAAAGGAAGTAACATACAAGGGAGCCCCGTTAAAGTTAACAGCTGACTTCTCAATGGAAATGCTCCAGGCAGAAGAGAATGGCAAGAAATATTCCAAGTAATGAGAACTGGAGGCCTGCAACCAAGACTACTTTCCCAGCAAGGCTTTCAATCAAGATAGTAGGCCAAACAAGGTCCTTCCCAGACAAAAGAAGTCTAAAAGAATACAACTATACCAAACCAGTTATGCAAGAGATACTAAAGGGACTGCTTTAAGGAAAGAAAGGAAAAGAGAGGGAGAGAGAGAGAAAGAGAAACAGAGAGGAACACAGGCACAAAAATGGCAATGAATAAGTACCTATCAATAATAACCTTAAATGTAAATAGATTAAATACCCCAATCAAAAGATATAGAATAGCTGAATGGATAAGAAAGCATGACCCACACATATGCTGCCTACATGAGACCCACCTCAGGACAAAAGACCTACTCAGACTCAAAATGAAGGGATGGAAACAAATTTTCCAAGCAAATGCACAGGGAAAAAAAAGCCAGGGTAGCAATACTCATATCAGACAAAATAGACTTCAAAAGAAGAGCCATAAAGAGAGACCCAGAAGGTCACTTCATAATACTCAAGGGAAGAATCTACCACGAAGACATAAACATTGGGAATATATATGCACCCAAAATATGAGCACCTAAATACATAAAGAAAATCTTAGAGGACTTCAAGAAAGATATTGACAGCAACACAATTATAGTAGGGAATTTTAACAGCCCACTGTCAAAAATGGACAGATCTTCCAAACAAAATATCAACAAAATATTGTGGCATTGAAAAACACTGTAGATGAAATGGGATTAACTGATATATATAGAGCCCTTCATCCCAAAGAAACTAAATACACATTTTTTTCAAATGCACATGGAACATTCTCAAAGATAGACCACATGATAGGACACAAAACTAACCTCAACAAATTCAAGAAAATTGAAATCATACCAAGCATTTTCTCAGACCACAAGAGACTGAAACTAGAAATCAACCCCAAGGGGAAAAAAACCAAAATACCCAAAACCATGAAGACTGAATAGCATGTTATTTAACAATAAATGGGTCAAGAATGAAATTAGGGAGGAAATGAAAATGTTTCTGGAAGCAAACAAAAATGAACTCACAATAACCAAAAACTTATGGGAAACAGTGAAGGCAGTCCTCAGAGGCAAGTTCCTAGTGATACAGGCCTACCTAAAAAACATAGAAACATTTCAAACAAACAACCTAACTGTATGCCCACAAGAACTGGAGGAACAACAACAAAGAGAGCCCAGAGGAAGTAGATGGAAGGAAATAACCAAGATCAGAGCAGAATTAAATGACATAGAGACTAAAAGCACAATTCTAAGGATTGATGAATACAGGAGCTGGTTCCTTGAAAACATAAACAAGACTGACAAGCCTCTAGCAGACTCATCAAGAAAAAAAGAGAGGGGACCCAAATAATCACAATCAGAAATGAAGGAGGAGAGATTACAATGGACACCACAGAAATACAAAGGATTATAAGAAATTACTATGAACAATTGTACACCAAAAAATTTGAAAACCTAGGTGAAATGGACAAATTTCTACAAAAATATGATCTTCCAAAACTCAATGAAGAATCAGAAAGCCTGATAGAACAATAACAGCAGATGAAATTGAAGTAGTAATCAAAAAACTCCAGACACAGAAAAGTCCTGGGCCAGATGGTTTCACAGGAGAATTTTACAAAGCATTTAAGGAAGTGCTAACCCCTATCATTCATAGACTATTCCAAAAAATCCAAGAAGATGGAAGACTCCCAAACTCTTTTTATGAAACCAGCATCATCCTAATCCCAAAACTAGATAAAGACACAACAAAGAAAAAAAACTTCAGACCCATATCACTGATGAACATAGATGCTAAAATACTCAACAAAATATTGGCAAACCTCATCCAAAAATAAATTAAAAAGATTACACACCATGACCAAGTGGGATTCATCCTAGGGATGCAAGGTTGGTTCAACATT
The DNA here is from genome assembly GCA_004027475.1 of Anoura caudifer. Taxonomy (NCBI): domain Eukaryota; kingdom Metazoa; phylum Chordata; class Mammalia; order Chiroptera; family Phyllostomidae; genus Anoura; species Anoura caudifer. The sequence goes on along the minus strand of PVKU01001888.1, from coordinate 71,001 downwards.
TGCAAATCAGTAAATGTAATACATCACATAAACAAAAGCAAAGACAAAAATCACATGATCATATCAATAGATGCAGAAAAAGTATTTGATAAGGTACAGCACCCATTTATGATAAAAACACTCCGCAAAGTGGGAATAGAGGGAGCATTCCTCAACATAATAAAGGCCATATATGAGACCTACAGCCAACATCATACTCAATGGGCAAAAATTAAAATCTTTTCCACTAAGATCAGGAGCAAGACAAGGGTGTCCACTTTCACCACTTCTATTCAATACAGTATTGGAAGTCTTAGCCACAGTGATTAGATAAGAAAAGGAAATAAAAAGGCATCCAAATAAGAATGGAGTAAACAAAACTATCATTGTTTGCAGATGACATGATCATGTACATAGAAAATCCTATAGACTTGGCCAAAAAGCTGCTTGACCTAATAAATGAATTTGCCCAAACAGCCAGATACAAAGTCAATATCCAGAAATCAAAGGAATTTTTGTATACCAACAATGAAACAGCAGAAGCAGAAATCAAGAAAAAAAATCCCATTCAATATACCAAAAAGAAAAATAAAATACCTAGGAATAAACCTAAGCAAGGAGGTAAAGACCTGTATGCAGAAAACTACACAACACTGATGAAAGAAATCAAGGATGACACAAACAAATGGAAACTTATACTGCATTCATGGATTGGAAGAATTAACATCATCAAAATGTCCACACTACCCAAAGCAATTTACAGATTCAGTGTAATACTTATTAAAGTACCAATGGCATATTTCACAGATATACAACAAGCACTTCAAAAATTTATATGGAAGTATAAACAGCCTCAAATAGCTGCAGCAATTTTGAGAAAGAAGAGCAAAGTAGGAGGGACCATAATGTCTGATACCAAACTGTATTACAAGGCCACTGTAATCAAAAGAGCATGGTATTGGCATAAAAACAGGCACATGGACCAGTGGAAGAGAACAGAGAGCCCAGAAATAAACCCCAGTCTCTACGGTCAATTAATATTCCACAAAGAGGTCAGCAATATAAAATGGAGTAAAAATAGCTTCTTCAACAAGTGGTGTTGGGAGAACTGGACAGCTACATGCAAAAAAAAAAAAAATGAAACTCAAGCACCAATTTACACCATACACAAAAATAAATTCAAGGTGGATAAAAGATTTAAATATAAGCTGTGACACTACTCTTCTCCTAGCGGAGAACATAGGCAGGAAAATCTCAGATATTTCATGTAGCAACATTTTTACTGATATGTCCCCTAAAGCAAGAGTCATAAAGGAAAGAATGAACAAATGGGATCTCATCAAATAAAAAGCTTCTGCATGGTTAAAGAAAACAGTATTAAAATAAAAAAAGAATTGACTATATGGGAAAACAAATTTGCCAATGATACCTCAGACAAGGGTTTAATCTCCAAAATATATAAAGAACTTACATGACTCTAAGAAGACAAGCAACCCAATTAAAAAATGGGCAAAGGACTTAAACAGACACTTCTCCAAGGAGGACATACAGAGGATCCAGAGACACATGAAAAGATGCTCAGTATCCCTAGCTATCAGAGAGATGCAAATTAAAACCACAATGAGATACCACTTCACACCAGTCAGAATGGCCATCATAAACGAAGCAACAGAGAACAAGTGTTGGAGAGGTTGTGGAGAAAAGGGAAGCCTAGTGCACTGTTGGTGAGATTGCAGACTGTTACAATTACTATGGAATTTTTTAAGAAAACTAAAAATGGGTCTACCTTTTGATTCAGCAATTCCACTGCTAGGATTATATTAATTACACTGCTAGGAGCCCTGAAAGACCAATCCAAAAGAACCTATGCACCCCAATGTTCATAGCAGCACAATTTACAATAGCCAAGTGTTGGAAGCAACCTAGGTGCTCATCAGTAAATGAATGGATAAAGAAACTACGGTACATTTACACAATGGAATTCTATGCAGCGAAAGAAAGAAGGAGCTCCTACCCTTTGCAACAGCATGGATGGAACTGGAGAGCATTACGCTAAGCAAAATAAGCCAGGTGGTGAATGACAAATACCATATGATCTCACCTTTAACAGGAACCTAATCAAGAAAAAAAACAAACAAGCAAAATATAACCAAAGACTCTGAAATTGAGAACAGTCTGACAGTCAGCAGAGCAGGGAGGGGATGAAATTTCAGGGGAAAAGGGGAAGGGTTTAGAGCAACAAATGTAAAGGACACATGGACAAAAACTGAGGGGGGTGGAAATGGGATGGAGGTGGGGAGGGCTGGGGCGGTGGGCTGGGATGAGAGTAAATGACAGAAAACTATACAAGAACAACAATTAAAATAAAAAATATATATAAAAATAAAATAAATTTAAAAAAATTGTTCTTCCCAAGTGGAGCCGATCATATGTTTTACATTAATTCTAAGAATGAGCTGAATAATAGCTATCAATGTATTCATTTATACATCCTCTTTTTAGTGACCACCGTTAAATAAAAATTAAAGTAGGTGGTATAATTTGAGGACTGAAGAATCAACCTTTACCTTCACTTACTCATTTATTCCAAAAATACCTACTGAGAACTTCTTATATTAGTCTCTAGAGACAAAAAAAATGAGCAATATCAATTTGTTTCCTGCCATCATAGAGGTTTTCATTTTTTTGTTTATATATATATATTTTAGGGTGTAGTGGTGGGGTTAGGTATTAAAACAATAATCTTAGAAATAAAGGTGTTTTCAACTGTGATATCTATTAAAGAGAAGAATGTGCTCCCTAAGTAGGGATAAAAAACAGCAAAATAAAAACAGCTTCTATGAAGCCTTATTATAAGAACAGTTAGGCAAATCTAGGTCTCTAAAAGAATAGTAGTATGACAAAAACAATGGAATAAGAGGAACTGGGTATAAAATAAGGCTAGAAGAATGGTTAGGGATCACATTATTTTTTGTTTTATTTTAGGCTATGTTAAGATGTTTTGTTTTTCCTAAAAATAATGACAACATGAAACATTATCTGGGTTAGGCTGTATGTTAAGCAAGACTCAACAAACATAGAAAGAATAAAATCACCCAAATCATCATTTCCAGCCCCAATAAAGTGAAAATAGAAATCAAATTTTAAAAACTTGAAAAATTACAAAAATATAGAAAGTTAACAATGCTCTTCAATACCTAGTGAGTCAAAAAAGAAATCACAAAAATATTAGATAATACTTTCAGATGAATGTAAATGAACACATAACATAAAACTTATGAGACACAGCCAAACGGTGCTCACAGGGAAGTTTACAGCTCTAAACACCAAATTAAAAATGTAGGATGTTCCCAAATTAGTAACCTAACTTTACATCTTTAGGAACTGAAAAAAGAATAAACTTAAAGCAAAACCACCAAAAAGAAATAAATGATCAAAGTCACATCAGAGATAAATGAAATAAAGAATAGAAAAAAATAAGTTTCAATCAGTAATTGAAAAGCTCCCAGTGAAGAAGAACAAAAACAGATATCTTCCCTTATGAATTTTATCAGTCATTTAATGAATGATTCTTCTCTAACTCTTCCAAAACATATAGCAAGAAAGAACCTGACTGAAAGTAATTGTATTTGGACAATATTATCTTAATACCTAAGCCAGACAAAGACACCACAAGAAAATGACATACCAAATCCCTTATGAAGATATATATAAAGGTCCTCAACAAAATACTAGCAAAGCAAATTCAGCACAAAACCATATTAGAAACAACAACTAGTGCTAGCAAGGATGTGGAAGAAAGGGAACTCTAGTGCACTGTTGGTGGGAATGCAGACTGGTGCAGCCACTGTGGAAAACCGTATGGAATTTCCTGAAAAAAGTAAAAATGAAACTGCCTTTTGACCCAGCAATTCCACTGATGGGAATATACCCTAAGAATTCCCAAACATGCAGCCCTATGTTTATAACAGTGCTATTTACAATAACCAAGTGCCAGAAACAGCCCATCAGTAGATGAGTAGATTAAAAAAAACTGTGATGCATTTACACAATGGAATACTACACAGCAGATAGAAAGAAGGAGCCCCTGCCCTTTTGTGACAGCATGGTTGGAACTGGAGACTACTATGCTAAGTGAAATAAACCATTCAATAAAAGACAATACCATATGACCTCACTTGTAAGAGGAATCTAATGAACAAAATAAACTAACAAGCAAAATAGGACCAGAGACATGGGAATATGGAACAGATTAACAGCTGCCAGAGGTGAGGGGAAATAATGGTGGAAAGAAGGGGAGAGGGTCAAAGAACATGTATGAATGAACCATGGACATGGACAACAGTGTGGGAACTGACTGTAGGAGTGGGGGTGGTGGTTGGCTGGGTTGAGTTGGGCAAAGGAAGCAAAATTGGGACAAGTGTAATAGAATAACAATAATAAAAACAAGAAGCATTAACACCTTAGTCTACTTAAGCTGCTATAACAAAATACCATAAACAGTTCTGGAGGTTGAGTCTGAGAGCAGGATAGTCATGTGTCCTGTTCAAGGATATGGTCATATCCTTGCTGAGGGCCTGATCCCTCCTTTGCAGATGGCCATCTTTTGTTGTGTTCTCACGTAGCAGAGAACAGAAAGAAAGAGAAAGCAAGTTGTCTGCTGTCTTTGTATAAGGGCACTAATCATATTCATGAGGGCTCCACCCTCATAATCTAATTCCCCCCTAAAGGATCCATCACTAGATATCAACACTGTGGGGTTAGTGTTTGAACATTCGATTGGGGCAGAGAGAATTCAAACACTCAATCCATTGCAATGACCAAGTAGGATTTATGCCATGAATGCAAGGGTGGTTCATCACATGAAAATCAACAGTGTAGCATACTCCATAAATAGAATTAAGGAAAAAATGAATAATCATTCCAAATGAAGCAAAAAAAATGAATTTGGCAAAGTACAACAATCTTTTATGATAAATACACTGAGGAATCTAGAAATGGAAGGGAACTTTATCAACTTGGTAAAGAATATTTTTAAAAAATCCATGGCCAACATTATATTCAATGGTGAAAGTCTGAAAGCTTTCTCCCTAAGATCAGGAACAAGACAAGCATGCTTGCTTTTGCCAGAATAATTAAAAAAAAATTCAAATTAGAAAGGAAAAAGTGAAAAATATTGTATTTGCAGATATCATGAGTGAAATCCATGAACTATAGGTGTACCTCATTTTATTGCACTTTACAGATGTTGCTTTAAAAAAAAAAAAACTGAAGGCAAGACTTTACACCAGCAAAAGGATTACTATTCACTTTATTGTGATACTTGCACTATTGCAGTTGTTTGGACCAAATCTACAATATCTCTGAAGTATTCCTGTATTAGGGAGAATAAGTGAATTAAGCACACAAAAATCAGTTACATTCCTATACACTGACAATGAACAATCTGAAAAATAAATTGAGAAAACAATTTCATTTACAATAGCATCCAAAAGAATAAAACTTCTAGGAATAAATTTAGCCAAAGAAGTGACCAACTTACTCGCTGAAAACCCAAAAGTATTGCTAAAATAAATAAAACCTAAATAATCTAAAGACATCTGGTGTTTATGTTCTGAAAAAAATAATATTGTTAAGATCATATTACTACCCTAAGCAATCTATAGATACAATTGAAATTTCGTGGCCTTTTTGCAGAAGCAAAAAGCCGAAATAATTTTGAGAGAAAGAACCAAGATAAAGGACTCACACTTCCTGTGTTACTGGCATGAGAACAAGTGTGGGAATCAACTGCTTGATGCCTTTGGAGTTTGGGGCGGAGGTGATGAAATATTTTATAACTTGATATAAGTAGCGGTTGCTTAGTATTGTCATTGTGCTAAATGCCAACAAATTGTATACTTTAAAATGCTAATTTTATTTAATGTGAATTTCACCTGCACAATAAGTTTAAATGAGTAAAATTAGCTTAACTTAAAACAAGATTAAAATTTTATAAGGAAATTGTACACTTACATTATTTGAGACAAATTACACCCAGGATTAACATAAATCAGACTCCAACTTTTTGGTATTCTTCAATTTTACAGCCAATTGCTTTTTAAATTTAATATTTATTGTATTTTTTCCATTTAGTCCCCTTACACACCCCTCCCCACCGAGCAACCACCAGATGATTGTCTCTGTCCATGAGTCCTTCAGCCCAGGGGTGTCCAAACTGAGGATCGGGGGCTGCATGCAACCCAGAATGGCTATGAATGTGCCCCAACACAAAAATTGTAAATTTACTTGAAACATTATAAGATGTTTTTGTGATTATATGTCACAATATCTAATAAAATAAATGTACATACTCTCTTGCTATTTGTATGGATGTGTGGCTTCTGTGCAGCTTCCAGTGTGTTATCTTCAAAATGCAGACAGTAAAATTGACACCATCAGACATTATATGTGCTCACGGTGACTTAACAAGGTGCGATTGTCAATAATATTTCAACCTACCATTGCCCCATTAGGTGTTTAATATTATTTAGAAGTCAGGTAAGCATTCTTATTTGATTATTAAAGGTACTTTCACACCTCTACAATGCCTCACACATCGCCTGCCACACTTTATAATTGGCCCTCCACCTCACCCTGCCTCAGAAGACTAGAGGACTGTGGAAGCGTCCAACCTTGCTTTCTATTTTCTTGTCAATTAATTTTCATAATAAAAGTAAATACAGTCCCTTATCTGTTATTATTATTATTTTTAATTTCAGCATGGCTTCTACAGCATCTCAAAAGAAAAAAGAACCCCCTAAAAGAAAAATTACACATGAAGGAAGATTGTTCAATGAGAAGTGGACAGATAGCTATTTTTTTCTCAAGGTAAGTAGTAAGGCACTCTGCTTAATTTTCAGGAAATTTATGCAAGTTTTCAAAGACTATAATTTCAAAAGGCATTATATGCAAAAACATGCTGCCAAATTCAGTACATATGAAGGATTGTGTCTTAAGTACAAAATAGTTGATCTGAAAAAAGTCTGTCTTCTCAACAAAAAGTTTTTCAAAAAGTGTCAACTGAGGGGGGTATCCATTGTAAAAGCTAGTTATGTAGCATATTTAATAGCAAAAAAATCAAAACCATTTACTGATAGTGAGTTTATTAAACAATGTGCAGAGAGCATGGCAGGTATAATTTTCCCTGAAAAAAAGAGGGATATTTCTAAAATCAGTTTGTCTCACCAGGCAAACTGAAGAAACTGGAAAATCTATTGAAAGAAGTTTGGAGAGTAAAACTGCTCCTTTTAAATTTTGTGATTTGGTGATGGGTGACAGCACTGATGCTACAGATATGGCTCAACTTGCCATTTTTATTGGAGGTATTGGTGTTAGATAAAATGTCACTGAAGAAAAATATGTTAAAGTGATTTCCTTTGTCTATTGTCAACATATCTGGTATAGTTACTGATGGTGCCCCGGTGATGGTGAAAGAGAGGGACTTGTAAAATTAACAGAAGACAACGTACTTGTTGCCCAAAACTCATGTTTGATGAAGTATCATTGCACAGTACATCAAAAAAAAATTTATTCACTAAGGCTTTAAAAATGGATAACATCATGCAAATCATCATCAAGTCTGAATTTCATAAAAGCCATGGGATTGAATCATTGCCGATTTTAGGAATGCCTTAAAAGTGTTGATGCTGACTATGGTGACATAATTTACTTTTTGGAAGTAAGATGGCTAAGTTGAGGCCAAATGTTGAAAAGATTTTGTGATTTGTGTCATGTTATCAAGTCATTTATGGCATCAGAAAACAAATTTGTGTCAGAATTTGACCATGAAAACTGTCTTATAGATTTAGCATTTTTAGTGAATTTAACTGCTCACTTAAATGAGTTAAACATGCATCTTCAAGGAGAAAATCAACTTATCAATACCATGTTTTAAACCATAACAGCATTCCAAATGAAACTGAAATTATGGCAAGCTCAAATTAAGGCAAACAATTTTATGCATTTAGACACGTTGGCTAAACACAGTCCTATGAACAGTGAAAAATATGAAGCCTTGCTTTTTGATTTCATGCAAGAGCTTGAAAATAGATTTCAAAATTTCTGGGAAAACAATCAATATTTTACTATATTTGTGACTCCATTTTCAGTCAACATAAATATGTTATTTGCCAATATTCAAATGGAATGCATAGAGCTGCAATCTGACATTCGACTTAAAGAAAAATTTGATCATGCCTCTTTACTGGACTTTTATAGGTCTTATTTTCTCAGAGACAAATATCCCTTGCTTCACAATCATCCTTATTCTTGTCATCTTATTTGGCAGCACCTACATTTGGGAGCAATAATTTTCAAGAAACAAATTAATTTGTTTCAATAAAACAAATTAAGAGAGTAAAATTAAAAGAAAATATCTGATACACCTTGAGAACTCACAGAAAACTGCAAGTACTTCTATCAAACCAGATATTGATGCAATAGTTTCTCAAATACAATGTCAAACAACCCACTTGCTTTATGTTGTTCTCTTTTGTCTTAATTTTATAATAAAGTTTTAAAAATCAATGACATTTATTAATTAAATATGTGCATTTTCTATGTTAGTGATAAAAAACTTGGGAACTGCTCAATGATTTTAAAAGATTATCAGAAAGTGCCACTGAATAATTAGGGTTATTATGTGAGGACTTTTTTGCTTATTGTTGTGGAGCATATGGCAAAAATTATGTGTGCACCTGTTTTTTGATCATTGGATTTCATTAGTATTTGTGTGTTTAACATGTGGCCCAAGACAACTCTTCTTCTAGTGTGACCCAGAGATACCAAATGGTTGGACACCCCTGCTTTAGCCTTTTGGTTCAATCCCTCCACACCCTAACCTTCTCCCCAACTTGCTGTCATCCTGCTCTCCATCTATGAATCCACCCTCATGTTCCTTGTTAGTTCAGTTTGTTCACTAGATTCCACATGAGTTAGATGGTATTTGTCTTTTTCTGACTGACTTATTTCACTTAGCATAATATTCTCCAGGTCCAACCCTACTGTCACAAAGAGTAAAATTTTCTTTTTTATGGTCAAGTAGTAATCCATTGAGTAAATGTCCCACAGTTGTTTTATCCACTCATCTACTAATGGGCTCTTGGGCTGCTTCCATATTGTGGCAATTGTAATAACACTGCAATGAGCATGGGGGTGCTTATGTTCTTTCAAATTAGTGTATTGGGCTCCTTCAGATATATTCCCAGAAGGGGGATTGCTGTGACAAAAGGCAGATGTATTTTTAATTTTTTGAGGTATCTCCATACTGCTTTCCCTAGTGGTTACACCAGTCTACATTCCCACCAACAGTGGGATCTTTCTCCACATCTGCTCCAGTACTTGTTATTTTTTTGATTTATTGATGATAACCATTCTGACAGGTGTCAGGTGATATCTCATTGTGGTTTTAATTTGCATTTCTCTGATGATTAGTAATGTTGAGCATCTTTTCATATGTCTTTTGGTCATCTGTGTGTCTTCTTTGGGGAAGTGTCTGTTCATAGCATTTGCCCATATTAAAATTGATTTCTCTTTTTTTTTGTGTTGAGTTTTATAAGTTATTTATACATTTTGGATATAAACCCCTTATCAGATGTCTTGGAAAATATATTCTTCCATTCCGTGGGTTGGCTTTTACTTTGTTGATGATTTCCTTTGCTGTACAAAAACATTTTAGTTTGATATAGTCACATTTGTTTATTGTTTCTTTTGTTTCCATTGCCTAGGGCAATATATCCAATCAAATATTGCTACAAGCAATGTCCAAGACTTTTCTGCTTGTTTTCATCTACACTTTATGGTTTGGGATCTCACATTTAAGTCTTTGATCCATTTTGAATTTATTCTTCTGTGTGATATATGGTGGTCTAGTTTCATTTTTCTTCATGTATCTGTCCAATTTTCCTAATCTATTGATTAGATTATCTTTAGCTCATTTATGAGCTTACTTACTCTCTGTTGAATATTGACTATAAATGTGTTGGCTTATTTCTGGGTTCTCTATTCTGTTCTATTGATCTATGTGTCTGTTTTTATGCCAATACCATGCTATTTTGATTACTATGGCCTTCCAGTATATTTTGATATTAGATAGTATGACTCCTCCCACATTGTTCTTCTTTCTCAGGATCACTGATGCTATGTGGGTTTCATATGAGTTCTTGAAATATTTTTTCTAGTTCTGTGAAATACATCATTTGAATCTTGATAGGAATAATGTTGAATTGGTAGATTGTTTGGGATAGTAGGAACATTTTAATGATGTTAATTCTTCCTATCCATGAACATGGTAAGTGCTTCCACTCATTTGTATCTTCTTCTATTTATTCCCTCAGTGGCTTATAATTTTCCAAGTACAGATATTTTATGTCCTTGATTAGGGTTATTCCTAGCTATTTTATTCTTTTTATAACAATTGTGAATGGGATCGTTTTCTTAATTTCCCCTTCTGTTAGCTCACTATTGGCATATAAAAATGTAACTGATTTCTGTGTATTAATTTCATATCTTGTTACTTTGCTGAATTCATTTGTCAGTTCTAGTAGTTTCTTGGCAGAATCTTTGGGGTTTTCTATGTACAGTATCATGTCATCTGCAAATAATGAGCTTTTATTTCTTCCTAATTTGGATGACATTTATTTCTTCTTTTTCTCTATTTGCTGTGGCTAGGACTTTCAGTCCTCTATTGAATAAGAGAGGTGAAAGCAGACATCCCTGTCTTGTTCCTGATTTAAGGGAAATGCTTGTAGTTTTTTGCACATTGTGTATGATGCTGGCAGTGGATTTGTCATATATGGCTTTCATTATGTTCAGATATGTTCCCCCTAATCCCATTTTGCTGAGAGTTTTTATCATAAATGGGTGTTGGATTTTATCAAATGCTTGTTCTGCATCTATTGATATGATCATGTTGTATCCTTCATTGTTTCAATGTGGTGAATCACATCGATTGATTTGTGAGTGTTATAACAACCTTGTATTCCCAGAAGAAATCCCACTTTATCATTGTGTATGGCCTTTTTGATGTATTGCTATATTTGATTTGCTAACATTTTATTGAGGATTTCAGCATCTAAGTTCACCAGAGATATTGCCCTATAATTTTCTTTCTTTGTAGTGTCTTTATCTGGTTTGGGGATTAGGATAATTCTATCTCATAAACTGACTCAAGATCCTTCCCTTCTCTTGAAATTTATGAAATAGTTTGAGAAGAGCTGTTATTTTTTCTCATAATGTTTGGTAAAATTCATCTGTGATGCCATCAAGTCTAGGGCTTTGGTTTGTTAGGAGCGTTTTTTTTTTTTTTTTTTTTTTTTTTTTTTTTTTTTTTTTTTTTTTTTTTTTTTTTTTTTTTTTTTTTTTTTTTTTTTTTTTTTTTTTTTTTTTTTGGTTGTTTGTTTTTTTTATTGCACCTAGTGAAATTGATTACTGCTTCAATTTCACTAGGTGTAATTTGTGTATTCAGATTCCCTGATTCTTCCTGATTTAGTCTTGGAAGATTGTAAGTTTCTAGGAATTTATCCATTTGATCCAGGCTTTTCAGTTTGTTGGCATATAGTTTCTGTTGTTCAGAATATTTTCTTACAATCCTTTGTATTTTGGGGGATCAGTTGTTATTTCTCCTCTTTCTGATTTTATAGTTTTCAGTCCTTTCTCATTTTTTCTTGATGGGTCTGGTTAAAGGTTTGCCAATCTTTCTAATCTTTTCAAAGAACCAGCTCTTGCATTCATTTATCTTTTGTATCATCTTTTTAGACTCTATTACATTTATTTCCATTCCGATCCTTATTATTTCCTTCCTTCTACTAACTTTTGGGTTTTCTTTGTTATTCTTTTTCTTTGTTGTTCTCTTTCTTTCTTATTTTTTATGTTAACATGTTGTTAACAAGTTCCTGTAAGTGTGAAGTTAGATTGTTTATTTGAGCTTTTTTTTTTTTCTTGAGATAGACATGCAATGCTAGGACTGCTTGCCTGGTGTCCCACAGATTTTGGATTGTTGTGTCCTCATTTTCATTTGTTTCAAGGTGACTTTTGATTTCTTCCTTGATCTAATTGTTGACCTATTCATTATTTAATATGTTATTTAGCTTCCATGTTTTTCAGTGTTCTTCTAGTTGTTCATTCTAGTTTCATAGCCTTGTTGCCATGGAAGATGCTTGATATGATTTCAATCATATTAAATTTATTGAGAGTTGTTCACTGTCCTAACATGTTCTATCCCAGAAAATATCCCATGTGTGTTGAAAAATATGAATATTCTGCAGCTTTGGGGTGAAATGCTCTGCAGATATCAATTGAATCCATTTGATCTACTGTATCCTTTAAGACTACTGTGTTGTTGATTTTTTTTGCCTAGAAAATCTATTCATTGAAGTCAATGTGGTGTTACAATGCCGACTATCCCTGTACTCTCTTTTTGGCCACCAAGATTTGCTTCACATATTAAGGTGCTCCCATGTTGGGTGCATACATGTTTATGAGGGTTATATCCTCCTCTTGCATTTTTCCCTTTATCATTATGTAGTGTCCTTTTTTGTCTTTTACTATAGCCTGGGCTTTAAAGTCTATTTTGTCAGATGTAAGTACTGCTACCTCAGCTTTTTTTCCCTTTACATTTGCATGAAATTAATTTTTTCAACCCTTCATTTTTAGTCTGTGTGTATCTTTTGATCTAAGCTGGGTCTCCTAGGAGCAGCATATATATGGGTCTTGTTTTCTTATCCATTCAGCTATCCTATATCTTTTGGTTTGAGCATTTAAGTGATTTACATTTAGGATGATACATATTCAGTGACATTTTATTATTAGACTATTTTTCTCTGTTTTTTTTTTTTTCTCTTTCTCTTTACTCCTAAATCAAGCCCTTTAATATTTGTTGCAGTGCTGGTTTGGTGTTAACAAACTCCTTCAGTTTTTTCTTGTCTGGGAGGTTCCTTACTTCACCTGCAATTGTAAATGATATCCTTGTTGTGTAAAATAGCCTTGGAGGTAGGTCCTTGCTGTTGATCACCTTGAATATTTCACACCACTCCCATCTGGCCAAAATGTTTCTGTTGTGAAATCAGAAGACAGTCTAATTGATGCTCTCTTCTAATTGACGCTCTCTTGTGTGTAACTACCTGCCTTCCTCTTGCAGCTCATAGGATCTCTACTTGTCTTTAAGCATTCTCATTTTAATTTTGATGTATCTCAGTGTATGCTTCTTGGGTCCAACTTGCTTGGGACTCTCTGAGCTTCCTGGACTTGTGTGTCTTTTTCCTTCAGCAGACTAGGGAATTTTCAGTCATTATTTCTTCAGATAAGTTCTTGATCCCTTGCCCAGGTTCTTCGCCTTTTGGTATTCCCATAACATGGATGTTGTTATGTTTGATATTGTCCAAAATGTTTCTTAAGCTCTCCTCATTTCTTTAAATTAGTTTGTTTGTTTGTTTGTTTTTGCTGCTCTTCCTAGGTAGTTCTACCTTGTTTTCAAAATCACTGATTTGATCTTCTGTTTCATCTAATATTCTGTTTATTCATTCCAGTGTATTATTTATTTCATATATTGCATTTTTTATTCCTGGATCATCCTTTTTTTTTATGGTTTCTATGTCTTTTTTACATGCTGTTGCGTATCCTTACAATGATTACTCTAAACTCTCTAATAAATTGCTTGCATCCATTCCATCTATTTCTTCTGGAGAATTTTTTTTTTTTTAATTTTACTTTAAATGTTGTTCTTGTACAGGTTTCTGTCTTTTACTCCAATCCAAGCCAAACATTCCAGCCCTCCCCACCTCCTTCCTGATTCCACCCCCCCCCCAGTTTTTGTCCATGTGTCCTTTATACTTGTTCCTGTAAACCCTTCCTTTTCTCCCCTAAAATTCCCTCCCCTCTTCCCTCTGGTGACTGTGAGCATGTTCTAAATTTCAGTGTCTTTGGTTATATTTTGCTGGCTTGTTTCTTTTGTTGTTTAGGTTCCTGTAAAAGGTGAGGTCATATGGTAATTGTCTTTCACTGCCTGGCTTATTTTGCTTAGTATAATGCTCTCCAGTTCCATCCATGCTGTTGCAAAGGGTAGGAGCTCTTCTTTCTTTCTGCTGCATAGAATTACTTTGCGTAAATGTACCATAGTTCTTTGAAACATTCATTTACTGATGGGCACCTAGGTTGCTTCCAACACTTGGCTATTATAAATTGTACTGCTATGAACATTGGGGTGCATAGGTTCTTTTGGATTGGTGTTTCAGGGTTCTTAGGATATAATCCTAGCAGTGGAATTGCTGGGCTAAAAGGTAGACCCATTTGTAGTTTTCTTAGAAAATTCCATACTGTTTTCCAGAGTAGTTGTAACAGTCTGCAATCCCACCAACAGTGCACTAGGGTCCCCTTTTCTCCACAACCTCTCCAACACTTGTTGTTTGTTGCTTTATTTATGATTCTGACAGGTGTGAAGTGGTATCTCATTGTGGTTTTAATTTGCATCTCTCCAATAGCTAGTGACACTGAGCATCTTTTCACGTGTCTCTGGATCCTCTGTATGTCCTCCTTGGAGAAGTGTCTGTTCAAATTTTTTGCCCATTTTTTAATAGGGTTGCTTGTCTTCTTAGAGTGGAGTCTTGTAGTTCTTTATATATTTTGGAGATCAAACCCTTGTCTGAGCTATTGTTGGCAAATATGTTTTCCCCGTACATTTGGTTCCCTTTTTATTTTAATACTGTTTTCTGTAGCCATGCACAAGCTTTCATTTGATGAGATCCCATTTGTTTATTCTTTTCTTTACGTCCTGTGCTTTAGGGGACATATCAGTAAAAATGTTGCTACATGAAATATCTGAGATTTTCCTGCCTATGTTCTCCTCTAGGAGAAGAGGAGTGTCATGGCTTATATTTAAATCTTTTATCCACCTTGAATTTATTTTTGTGTGTGGTGTAAATTGGTGCTCGAGTTTCATTTTTTTGCATGTAGCTGTCCAGTTTTCCCAACACCATTTGTTGTAGAGGCTATTTTTACTCCATTTTATGTTGCTGCCCCCTTTGTTGAATATTAATTGACCATAGGGACTGGGGTTTATTTCTGGGCTCTCTGTTTTCTTCCACTGGTCCATGTGCCTGTCTTTATGCCAATGCCACGCTGTTTTGATTACAGTGGCCTTGTAATACAGTTTGGTATCAGACATTGTGGTCCCTCCTACTTTGCTCTTCTTTCTCAAAATTGCTGCAGCTATTCAGGGTTGTTTATGGTTCCATATAAATTTTTGAAGTGTTTGTTGTATTTCTGTGAAATATGCCATTGGTACTTT
Organism: Anoura caudifer; assembly: GCA_004027475.1. Taxonomy (NCBI): domain Eukaryota; kingdom Metazoa; phylum Chordata; class Mammalia; order Chiroptera; family Phyllostomidae; genus Anoura; species Anoura caudifer. The sequence continues at coordinate 55,700 of PVKU01001888.1, read as the reverse complement.
CATGGTGTTGCATTGATTCTGTAAATTGCTTTGGGTAGTATGGACATTTTGATAATGTTAATTCTTCCAATCCATGAACACAGTATATGTTTCCATTTGTTTGTGTCATCCTTGATTTCTTTCATCAGTGTTGTGTAGTTTTCTGCACACAGGTCATTCACCTCCTTGGTTAGGTTTATTACTAGGTATTTTATTTTTCTTTTTGCTATATTGCATGGGATTTTTTCTTGATTTCTTCTTCTGCTGTTTCATTGTTGGTATACAAAAATGCCTTTGATTTCTGGATATTGACTTTGTATCCTGCTGTTCTCAAATTCATTTATTAGGTCAAATATTTTTTCAGCGAAGTCTATAGGATTTTCTTTGTATACTATCATGTCATCTGCAAACAATGATAGTTTTGTTTCCTCCTTTCTGATTTTGATGCCTTCTATTTCATTTTCCTATCTGATTACTATGGCCCAAACCACCAAAACTATATTGAATGGAAATGGTGAAAGTGGACAACCTTGTCTTGTTCCTGATCTTATTAGAAAATATTTCAGTTTTTCCCCATTAACTTTGATGTTGGCTGTAGGTCCTTCTTATATGGCCTTTATTATGTTGAGGAATGCTCCCTGTAGTCCCACCTTGCTGAGTGTTTTTTATCAGAAATGGGTATTGTACCTTGTGAAATGCTTTTTTCACATCTATTGATATGATCATGTGACTTTTGCCTTTGCTTTTGTTTATGCCATGTATTACATTTACTGATTTGTGAATACTGAACCATCCTTGCATTATTGGGATGAATACCACTTGGCCATGGTGTATGATCTTTTTAATGTATTGTTGGATACGGTTTCCCAATATTTTGTTGACGATTTTAGTGTTTATGTTTATCAGTGAAATTGGCCTGAAGTTTTCTTTCAGTTTGGAATTAGGATGATTCTAGCTTCATAAAAAGAGTTTGGGAGTCTTCCATCATTCTGGATTTTTTGGAATAGTCTGTGATTGTATAGGGGTTAGCTCTCCCTTAAATGCTTTATGAAATTCTCCTGTGAAACTATCTGGTTCAGGACTTTTGTGTGTCAGTGGCTTTTTGATGACTGCTTCAATTTCATCTGCTGTTATTGGTCTGTTCAGGCTTTCCACTTCTGCTTCATTGAGTTTTGGAAAATTATATTTTTCTAGAAATTTGTCCATTTCACCTAGGTTTTCAAATTTCTTAGCATGCAGCTTTACATAGTAATTTCTTACAATCCTTTGTATTTCTGTGGTGTCAGTTGTAATCTCTCCTCTTTCATTTCTGGTTGTGTTTATTTGGGTCCTCTCTCTTTTCTTCTTGATGAGTCTGCTTAAAGGCTTGTCGATTTTGTTTATGTTTTTAAGGAACCGGCTCCTGTATTCATCAATCCTTAGAATTGTGCTTTTAGTTCCTATGTCATTTAATTCTGCTCTGATCTTGGTTATTTCCTTCCTTCTACTTCCTCTGGGCTCTCTTTGTTGTTGTTCCTCCAGTTCTTGTAGGCACACAGTTAGGTTATTTGTTTGAAATGTTTGTATGTTTTTTTTTTTTTTTTAGGTAGGCCTGTATCGCTATGAACTTCCCTCTCAGGACTGCCTTCACTGTGCTCCATAAGTCTTGGGTTGTTGTTAGTTCATTTTCATTTGTTTCCAGAAACTTTTGATTTCTCCCCTAATTTCATTCCTGACCCATTCACTGTTTAATAGCATGCTATTCAATATCTATGATTTTGAGTGCTTTGGGTTTTTCCCCTTGGGGTTGCATTCCAGTTTCAGTCCCTTGTGGTCAGAGAAAATGCTTGGTATGATTTCAGTTTTCTTGAATTTGTTGAGGCTTGTTTTATGTCCTATCATGTGGCCTATCTTTGAAAGTGTTCCATGTATATTTGAAAAGAATGTGTATTTAGCTTCTTTGGAATGAATTGCTCTATATCAGTTAAGTCCATTTCATCTAGGGTAGTGTTCAATGCCACAATATCTTTGTTGATATTTTGTTTGGAAGATCTGTCCATTTGACTCTGGGGTATTAAAATCCACTACTACAATTGTGTCGCTGTCAATATCTTTCTTGAAGTGCTCTAAGATTTTCTTTATGTATTTAGGTGTTCCTATGTTGTGTGCATATATATTTACAATGTTCATATCTTCTTGGTAGATTCTTACTTTGAGTATTATGAAGTTACCTTCTGGGTCTCTCTTTATGGCCTCCTTTTTTTTTTAAGTCTATTTTGTCTGATATGAGTATTACTATCCCAGGTTTTTATTCCTGTCAATATGCTTGGAAAATTTGTTTCCAGCCCTTCACTTTCAGTCTTTCATCCTGAGACCTTTCATCCTGAGGTGGGTCTCTTGTAGGCAGCACATGTGTGGGTCATGCTTTCTTATCCATTTAGCTATTCTGTCTTTTGATTTAAATGGGGCATTTAATCCATTTATGTTTAAGGTTATTATTGATAAGTACTTATCCATTGCCATTTTTGTACCTGTGTTCCTCTCTCTCTCTCTCTCTCTCTCTCTCTCTCTCTCTCTTCCTTTTTTTTCTTAAAGCAGTCCCTTTAGTATCTCTTGCAGAACTGGTTTGGTAGAGGTGTATTCTTTTAGACCTCTTTTGTCTGGGAAGCTCCTTATTTGGCCTTCTATCTTCATTAAGAGCCTTACTGGGCGAAGTAGCCTTGGTTGCAGGTCTCTGGTTCTCATTACTCAGAATATTTCTTGCCATTCTCTTCTGGCTTGGGGTGTTTCCATTGAGAAGTCAGCTGCTAACCTTATTGTGGCTCCCTTGTATGGTACTTCCTGTTTCTCCCTTGCTGCCTTTAAGATTCTCTTTTCGTCTTGGAATTTTGCCATTTTAAATTTGAAGTGTCTTGAAGTGGGCCTCTTTAGGTTTCTCTTGATTGGGACTCTCAATTTTTCCTGGATTTGTCTAATTTTTTCTCTCATCAAATTAGGGAAGTTTTCCATCATTACTTTTTCAAATAAGTTTTCTATCCCTTACCCTTCTTCTTCTCCTTCAGATATTTCTATTATATGGGTATTATTACGTTTCATATTGTCTTGCATTTCTCTTAATCCCTCTTCATTCTTTCTGAGCCTCTTTTCCTTTTCTTGCTTTCTTTGTTTTTCTCTACTTTGTCCTCCAACTCACTGATCCAATCTTCTGCTTCATCAATCCTGCTTTTAATTCCTCCTACTGTGTTCTTCAGTTCAGAAATTGTACTCTTCATTTCCTCTTGGCCCTTGTTGATAGTTTCTATTTCCTCTTTCATGTTGATATAGTTTGCAGTGAGTTCATTGTAGTTTCCATGTAGGTTTTGGTAGCTCATTGTGAGCTCATTGAGCTTCCTGATAACCATTTCTTTGAACTCAATATTTAATAGTTGAGTTACCTCTATTTCATTTAGAATTCTTTCTGAAGCTTCCACCTTTCCTTTCCATTTGGGGAGTGATTCATTATCTTCCCATTGTTTGTGAGACTCTTCTTGTTAGCCTCAACTTCATAAATTGATTTCTTCTGGCTCCTTGAGTTTATGGTGTGAACTTCTGTGGTAGAATACCTGTGAGATTCAGTGGTGCAGTCTCCTTGATTTCCTGAGCTCACTGGTCTTAGGCTGTTGTCTACATTGGCTCTGTGTTTGTATTTGGGTGTTGACTGTTGTTGGGTCTTTCTTTGTTGGTTTCTTCCCACCAGGCAGTTAGCTGAGTGTTCCTCTGTCTATCACTTCTTGTATTTTGTTCTGCTGGTGAAGGCAGGTTGTGTTGAAGCTGGTTCTTCCATGTGTACAAGGTTTTGAGCATTCTCTCTTGCTATAGTTCAGTTGTTTTTACTGGGTAGTTTCTCCACTATTTAATAGTATTTCCAGATAGGTCCTGGATTCAGTTTTGTGTGTTTTCTGCTCCCTTCTTCATCTTCTTCTGTTGTTATCTGTTGGTGGTTCCTTTGTTGTTAGGTTTCCTCTTCCGGTGGGTATCCTGGTGTTCACCACTTCTACCTACTCTTTTTTATGATCAGTTGGAGGGGGAAGGCAAAATGGTTTAAGATAGGAAGAGAGTATTCTATGATATTTACAGTAGCAGCTGGTAGAGAAGAGATAGGACATCCTTTGACTATGTATAGTGTTAACTGTGATGTTCTACCCAACTAGCCACTTTTTAGAAAGGATGGAAGGAAAATAAGGCTCTTGTTGTGGAGGGAAGGATTGTTAGTTGGATCTAGAAAGCAGTGAGCTTGTGGGAGGTCAGATTCTGAGGTAAGGTGAGAGTAAAGGATAGTAAATAGGTATAGTGTTTGAGAGAATAGAGTTAACCACTGCAGTAATAGAGTTCAGGAAACCATGAAGTGGGCTAAGATCTGGGAGGGGCCTTGTGAAGTATTTATAGTTGTATTGAACAGCTATTATTTACAATAATATTAGAGCAACAACCATATGGCAGAATCTTGTGATCTGGATAACAAGAATAGGGAGTATAAGACCTTGAGTAGTGTGCTAATGGGACACTAGTGAAGTGAAGGACAGTAAATTAGCAGTACACTATGAAAGAGAGAATAGCAGAAACCTGTCAAATGGTACAATATAACCAGCCAAGCAAAGAAGACTATACAGAAAGAAGAGGAATGCAAAAATACTATTAAAATAATAGATGTAAGAATAATGGAAAAAATAATAATACAAATATGCAATATCTTGCAGGTTCTCTGTAATAGCAAAGTGATATTTGTCTCACTGTCACAGCTGTTGGGATGCCCCCTCTTTGGGTCCAACTCTTGTCTTTTCATGGTTTTTTTTGTCTCACTTGTGGGTATTCAAAAAAAAAAGAAGCAGAAGAAGGAAGGAAGAAGAGATAAAATTGGAAAGAAGGCAAGTAGGAATAAAATGAGAAAGAAGTAAAGAGAGGAAAAAGGAATTCAAAGATAAAAGTAATAAAAATTAAAAAATTAAAAAAAATAAAAAAGAAACCCCAAGAGCTTCTTTTTGGTTTCAAATTGGCCAAACCAGTTTTTCTGGTCTTGCTGGCTGCAGCAGGCTGCACAGGCCATTGGTATGGCTTTCCCCCCTTCCAGATCTGTGCAGCCTGTCACCTTCTGCCCACCTTCCCACCCACCCCATGCCTTGGGTGGGGGCACAAGCTTGGCCAGGATGCCTGGGTCCCATGGGTTTGGGCATGCACCCTTCCTTCCCAGTGCTATGAGGGTGTGCAGGGCCTTCTGCTCAACCTCAGGATCACTGCCCAGCTGGGTGGGGAGCTAGCCAGAGCAGCTGCTGCAGGAGATCTCCCCAAACAGTGTCTCTCTTTTCACCTTTTCTTTTTTGAGAAATTACTCCTACCCAATCCTGCTGCTCCACACAATGGCCTAGCCTCTGGAACAGCCCAGTTCTCCAGCCAGACCAGGGACTATCGGGGTCAGGGTCCATCTCTGTGTGACTCTCAACTCTCCTAGCCAGCATCCACAGACTCCATGGGTGCTCACAGCCCCTGTGTGTTTGCCACTTAGTCCTTATTCCCCTCTCTGCAACTTCAAGCACTCAGGTCTCTCCCAGTGCTGCTCAAAACTTGTTTGGCTGGGGAGAGAGCAGTTGACCTGGCTCTCTCCCAAAGACCCTGTGACAGACCCAGGGGGTGCTGGGCCTGGGGCTGCAGCCACCCTGGTCCCTGCACTGTTCCCTGGGACCATATTGTCCTGAAGCGCTCTCCTTACTATCTGGTGTTTCAATGTCCACTATAATTTTTGGTCTCTTATTTTCATATATGCTGGGGTACTGTTGGCTGTTGGCTCTGTTTCTCCATAGATCAGCTAGGTTTTTCTCCCATGTGTAGGGAGAGGTGGAATCTGCTCACTCCTACCATGCTGCCAAATTCCTCCTCTCTGGAGAATTATCTTGTTCTTTCATCTGGGCTCTACTTCTTCAACTTCCCATTTTCGTTGCTTCTTTGTATTTTTTTTACCTTAGTTGTTAAACTGATCAGTGATATAGCCTCAAGCTATAATCAGCTTAAGCACCACAGGATGGGGCATAGTAATTCTTTTGGGCAGGGCTCTTGCTTTCACTCAGGCTGATGACACTTGTAGGGGAATGCTCTGCTTGATGAAGATGGCTTCTGCAGTATGCAGAATGACAGCACAGGAATCCTGGCAGCTGTTTCTTCAGTGCCACCAACCCCAAACTCTCCTCAAGTATCTCTAGTCCACTCTGCCCTCCCTCTGCCAGAGCCCAGAGTAAGTAGCTGCAAACAAACTTTTGTGTGTTGGCCTTTTAAGAGGCTCTCCGAGTCTCCAGCCATCTCTCCCTGGTGGAAAGAAACCTTGCTGCTTTTCATAGCCATATGTTATTTGATTTCCTTTCTCAATTCTAGTGCTGTTGGTTGGGGAGCCCAGATTGGGGTTCAGACCCCCCACACTTCTCAGTTGGCAACCCCCAGCCACTGATTTATCCCTTTGGAACTTCAGCTGCTGCCTGTGGGAGCCCAGCCAGCCCTGTTGTGCCTCCTCCAAATTTCCTACCAGTCTTGTTGTGACTACGTGGTTTCCTCTGTCTGTCTTTGGTATAAAGCTTCTCTCCCACTAGAGTTCAGTTGGTTACTCAGGACGATTCCTCTCCAATTTAGTTGTAATTCCAGATTGGTCCTGAGGAGAGGTTAGTACAGCTTTCACTTGCTCTTATGCCATCTTGGATCCATCACAGCAGCTATACTTTTCACTATTCAGCTGCAACTTATTTTATCTACTTTTATCAATATCCTAATCTTATATTTCATAAAACAATAAAATTGGATACACATTACCTACAATTTCTCAATATTAAGTTCAATGATTGCTGTTTAAATTTGCACACACTACTCAAAGTGTTATTTAGTGACAAAATATGCTATGACCCTATGACTTCACAATATGGGGTATATAGTGATCAAACATTGATATTATTTCTATAAGTTTTTGACATAGAAGATACTCATTTATAATACATTGCTAAGTTTACAAAATAGGTTGACATTCCCAAGGCATGTATTAACTATTACTTAATTTGGAAATAAGTGCACATGTTGGGGTTTATATAAAAAATCCTTGAAAAGTATGCTCTATAATTTTATAAATGGGCATTTTTGTCATAGAATTTTTATTTTGCTCCTTATAATTTTGTGTGTGTGTATATATATATATATATATATATATATATATATGGTTACAAAAATAAACTGAATTTTATTTTATTTTTATTTTATTATTTTTTTATTTTTTTATTTTAATTGTTGTTCAAGTATAGTTTTCTGCCTTTTACTCCCATCCCAGCTCACCCTTCTTAATAATGTGATAATTTTATAGTCCAAAAACTGAATTTTATTTTTAATGGAAATATATTAAAAGATTATTCTAAGCATAAAAGATGATGAGATTTTGCACATTGGAAAATTCACTCAAGCAGATGTGTATATGCAGAATAGATGCATGTACACAAGTTAAATATTTCAACATCAGTCCAGGCTGATGGCTGCCTATTTGGACTGGGGATATGGTTCTGGTGACAATAAGAAGGAAATGAATTACAGAAACAGTAGAAAAAATTGACAAAATTGATGATATTAACTTACCTTCTGATCTCAAATTGCTGCACATTTGAGATAAGCATATTAACTCTTTGACATATTAATAATAAAATGTCTAAATTGGGCAGCATTCAATGTGGTAAAAGTATCACCCAGGTGTTCTCTGAGCAGTGAACAAGCCCTTGGACCTTAGGAGCAATAAGAACACCTAAAATAGAAATGGAAAACAGAGGCTGGTTCATGGAAAAGCAAATTGGACCCACTTGACAATGAATTATAATCTTCTATAGGATGATTTATTACTGTTGACCTTAAATGATTGACTGTACAGGTTATGGGAACCCATCTCCAGGACATTGAACAAGCATATGTAACTTTTGACTCTACAACCAGCCCTTCTCATTCATGGACTCAACCAACGGGGGATCAAAAATAGTAGTTTTCTGGATCTGGGTTTGTTGAATTTGCTGTTGTAAATCCTTCAGATATCAAGGGCAGACTATCTATTGAAAAAACTCCTCATATAAATGGACCACACAAACTTGTATTCTTCAAGGATAAACTGTATTCTCAAATATTTGAGCTTTTTACTTCAGCATTTTTACTCTGTAAAATATGTTTAATGTGGACTATCTGGTGCAAGTTAGCAATGCATTAGCTTCTGCATTTCAGGAGAGAAAACTGAAGCTTCTTTTCCCAGATTTCCTTGGCCTTTAGAATTAGTTGATAAAAGGCACATACATAACATTTGGAAAGCAGAGGAGGAGAAGCCATTACTCTCCATGGGGAAGACAGTAGTAGTTTCCCTTGGCCTCCAGTGCTTCTTTGAAGGATTACTTACCTTTGTGCTGCAGAACAGGAGATAAAGGTTGGTTCTTTTCCCATAACCCTTTTTTAAAAAAGACACTTACTCCTCTAGCCATTTTAACAGTTGTATAAATCTATAATTCTGCTACCTGAGTGAACTGGATCTTACTGTTTTTTTCCTAGTTGAAATTATAGTCACCTGTGTGTTTCTTTTTTCTTATTAAGTCTTTTACAGTGTTTAAAATAAAATTCATATAATAATTTTCTAGTCTGATAGCAATTCTAAAATATCAGAATGGTATTTATGAATACAATATATATATTAAAACCAAATAATAATTTGTGATATTACCAATGGTGGCTAAGAAAATTATTTTAATAACATGGTGTACTAAGTTGAATGGAAAAATGATAATTGGTAATTGAGTTGTTTGTTAAATAATTTAATAGCAAAAATTTACTGAATACTTCTTCTTCTTTCTCCTATTATCCCCCTCCCCACTCACCTCTGGTTACTGTCAGTTTAAGGAACATGTATAAAGAACACATGGACATAGACAAAGCAGGATAGGATTGAGGATGGGAGGTGGGGGGATGGGGCTGGGGAAAGTGGTGGTGGAAAAATGGAGACAACTGTACTTGAACAACAATACAATAAAAAAGAAAAATATCTGCTGAATACTTCCTATCCAAATGTGTGCAAGACTATGCATTTGATGATTATGATCAGTTGAATAAGAAATGGTCTTTGCTCCCAAAGAATTTATAATCTGAGGAGGTACTGAAGAAACATATCATTAACTATATTCCATTGTAATAATAATAATAATAACTACAATTATTACAAAAGTAATAATAATAACTATCATTATTACTAATGTAATAATAACTACCAAGAGCTGGAATAAACAATTTATATGCATTATCTATGTCTCATAACTATTCTATAAAATAGGGACCATTATTATTTCCATCTCACAGGTGAGCAAACAAAGACCTAGAAAGGTTCTAGAACAGAATGAACAACTTGTAAAGAAAATACAGAGAGGCTAGAGTTTATTTCTTTTGAGAGAAACTAAGGAATACCATGTAGAAAGTGACTTTTTATCCAGACTTGATATTTTTCACATACTTAAAAATGTGTAGGAATTCAAGGCAGAAAAATTAGAAGAAGCATATGGAAATACAAAATAAATGATATGTAATTATGTCTCTAGAAAACAGAATGTAGAAGACAGATTATGAGCCTTCAAAAGAAGTAAAAGTACTTCCTGAATTTAAATTGAGGTTCTCAAATGTCAAAGAGCTAAGAATAACATGGCTTCTGTTAGCCAGAATATCATTAATTTTTAATGAATAAAAACAGTTTTAGTCTGTACATAAAGTCACAAAATGGCCATAAAGAGATATACCAGATTGTTTACATTTCTCAGTTAAATATTCTTAGAAATTGAAAGGTTTGAATTTACTGTCAAATGAACACGTTTTCATTTTTGTTGGATGTGGTTGACAAACAGGTCTTTTGAGTTTAATGACATGGGAAAGAAGCAGAATATATGTCCCTGTGATTTGAAGGTTATCACAAAGTCCTGTGTACCAAAGTTTTTGTACTAGCCCATCAACTGAGGAAGAAATTCTCTTGTTTAGGGTCATCTTTTGAGTTTGAGACAAACTTTTTTAATGAAATAAGCCAGAGAAAGAAAAGTACATTATAATCTCATCTATATGTGGAATCTTTTTTTTTAAAGCCAAATCCAAAGAAACAGAAAGTAAAACTATGGTTGCCAGGGGCAAGAAGGTAAGGGAAACAGGAAGGTGTTGGACAAAGGGTACAAACTTCCACTTATAAGATGAATAAGTTCTGGGGATATACTGTACAGCATGGTGACTATAGTTAGAAATATTGTATTATAAAATGAAAAGCTGCTAAGAAAGTAGATCTCAAATGATCTCACCACATACACAAAAAAGTAATTATGTAAGGTGATGGATGTATTAAGTAACCTTATTATGGTAATCATTTAGCAATATATACATGTAATAAATTGTCACATTCTACACCTTAAACTTGCACAATTTTATATATTAACTATAGCTCGATAAAGCTGAAATAAAACTAAATAACATAAGATAAACTTCTCAATAAAAGCCCAACTAATGGCAGAAAAGAATGCAATATGTTCACATCAAATAAATTCTTTTAGTTTCATTATTAATTTTAAATTTTAATATGAATTGAAGGTGAAACTCTATAACATAACCATAAATGCACAATAAATCTATAAAATACATATATGTCATTTAAAAAATTACTCATTACAAAGTAGCCTTATATCATGAATGTAGAATGTATTTATACTGTGACTTCAAAAATCTGCATTAAGTGGCCATACTCCACTTTGAGAAGTACTGTCCTAACACACTATTAGTTTGGAAATTAAAATGCAGGCCAGAAAGGAGCAGTATAAAGAGCTTGTAAATTTCAATAGAACTGGAATTAGACAATAAGTAAAGTAAGGTCCTAAGGACAGGGCATTGTCAGGAAAGGCAGAGAGTGCCCACAAGGTATTTAAAACAATTTAGGGGAGGAAGTTAGAGAAGGGGTGGAGAAAAGAAGAAAATGAGGTTACTAGTTAATATTAACATTGGTTTTACTATGGAACCCATAAGTTACAAGTGCAAAAGAACAATAACTTAAATAAATATGCAAATGTGAAGGTAAACATTAGAATGAAAAATTCAAACTTTCTCAACTAGAAAAGAAACACTGCAACAAATTAAATAATTATAACCTACAGACCTTGTTTTAGATCATGATTAAAATAAACTTGAAATATTTATGAAACATTCGGGGGACTTTTAATGCTAAGTAATAAGTATTTGGTGATAGTAAGAAATTGCCATTTGTGTTTTGTAGTGTGATAACAGTATTACATTTTTTAGAGTTCTTTAAAAATATACTGAAATTTTAATGAATAAAATAACATGATGTCTTTGGTTAGCTCACAATAAGCTGGTGTGAGCAGAAAGTAAATGGGGTTATAAATTAAAAAACAATGGTCATGAATGATAATTGATGACATTGGGAAATGCATTTATGGGGTTCAGTACAGCAAGTGTCCCCAAACTCCTGGCTACAGACTAGAACCAGTCAGGGCCTGTCCTAACAGGAGGAGGTGAGCTTGAATGTCTCATGCTTGAATCATCCTAAAACCATCCCTCCCACCTGGTCCATGGAAAAATTGTCTTCCACGAAATCTATCCCTGGTGCCAAAAAGATTGGAAACTGCTACACTACAGTATTCTCTCTATAGTTGTACAAATTGGACATTTTTCCATTAAAAATTTTAAAAGAAACAGCCAGTATTAAGAGGCAGGAGTAAGATTCAGAAGCTAAAGAGTACTCAGAGGAAGACCTGAATGGGAAAAGTCAGAGAGACAGGGCCTGATGGTAGTGTCAAAGGGAAAGTTGGAAGGGAAAACATGCCAAAGGAGGAGTTAAGTCTATTAAGCAATCTGTGATATTTATGCTACCCCAAATATAACTATAAATTTTTCAAAAATTTTTAATTTCACATGTCTCAATATTTTGGACTGAGTGTGTCCTTCCTAAAAAAGTCAAGTCATTCTGAATCCCTGCAGCAAGGTGGTTGGTTGGCAGGCAGCAGTGGACAGATAGAGACTCCAGGCAAGAGCAAATCCAAAACCCACATTAGAAGCTCCTGGTGAAAGAAAACTGAGGAAGAGCAATGAGTGCTGTTAGAAACCTAACCTGATGGAAGAGCATATGCCCGTCTTGCTGATTTTTCAGCAAATAGCAGCTTACTTCTAAACAAAATACAGAAAAGCACCTACTTGAGAAATGTAGACTCTGATTTATAATAATGGTAGGTTTTGGGAGGGAGTTTAAATTAGCAGCAAGCAATTGGCTGGCATGAATTCCCCAATTTTTGCAATTTTGCCCTTAGGGCCCATATGGTCATCATGGTGGTAGAATAATGACCAAAAGCCCAATACAAACCCACTGTCTTTCTGGCTAGAGGAATTAGGTCAAGGTATCAGGGGCAGCCTGGTCCATCAGAAAGTTATGTGGCAAATTCTCAACAGAGAGCACCAGAGGAAAATAAATCTCAAAGATGTTTTAAATTTAGTCCAAATCTCCAAAATTCCTAAACCAGGTATGTGTAGGGAAAACTAAAAATCACTTGCAGTTAAAGCATGAAGCATTGAACTGAGAACTGAGCTGCAGCCCATCACAGCTGTGAAAGAATGCAGTTGAATCTAAGTTAACTTCTGTCTAAAACAAAAGATCAATAATCTCAGAGCAATCAGAATATCCGGAATTTCTACAACATTAAGAATATAATCTGTAACTTGTATATATGATATACAAGTGTAATTTTATAATGGAAAACTATAAAACAACTTTATAAGCAAAGCCAATTAATACCAACCCTAGATCAATCAGATGTTGTAATCAGCAGACAAAGATTGTAAAGCAGCTATTATTATTATGATCAAAGAAGTAAAAACTATACACAGCTCTATACACAAAAATACATTACAGCACATAAATTTTATATAGCACATATATTGTATGCATATGTATATACACATATACATATATGTACATATATTATGTATATAGAAAAATAAAAAGAAAATTTTAAAGTGCCAAAGGAAGTTTCAGGATATAACAGTACAATAGCTGAAAAAAGTTCATTAAATGTGTTTAATAAAAGAAAAGAGATGACAGGAACAACTTGGACATAGATCAATATAAGGTATTCAATCTGGATAAAGGAGAAAAATGCTAATATATATACATACAAAGTGCTGGCTAAATTTCATCATCATTCACATGTAAATATGAATTTTCCTCCCCTCAGGACACTAGGACTAAAAAAAAGAACAATCTGCTACAGGCCATCCACAAAAATCTTTAGTCCTGCCATATGTAATGTGCAATATTGAGCATTTGCTCCCTATGATTAGAAACACATTAGGAATAGCCACTTTTATTTATCATCATACTGAACTTCAAGGCAGTACAATAAAAAATACGAACATTAGAAAATAAGATATTATAATGTATTTATTTATAAATGGCATGTTTGTTTGTATTGAAAATCTTTAGAAATCAATGAAACACCTAAGGAAACTAATAATAAATTTAGCAGGACACAGAATACAGGGTTAATAAGCAGAAACTAATCATGATATATAATATTTGCAGCAAACAATAAAAAGATAGAATTTGAAAATTCTGTTTTAATAGTATCTATAAAAATACCTAATCAGAGACTTAAAAATATCTACTTTGGAAAGTACAAAACATCATTGAGGATTCCACTGTTAAGCTAATTAACTCTAGTTTGCCACTCTTGTCAAGTTTATAAATACCTGTGCCTGGTAATTTAATATGTCTAATTCAATACTACTTATCAGATGAATTTAGTAGTCTGTCATTACACAGCTCACAATCTGAGAGAGGGCAAATGAAGTAAATTTTATGTGTTCTTCCCAAATATAATTTAGAAACAACTTCTGTCTTCAAGTAGCCAATGAATTATTAGGTTTAAATAATTTCCTACAAAGATTCCAGAGAAATTCACTGTGAAAAAATTTTGCAGCAATTTTTTATTGAGAATTATTGGGTATCTTTGTGAGTGAAAAGGAATGTTAATCCTTAATTCATAGTAAACACAAAATTTAGCACAACATGGTTCATAGGATTAAATGTAAAATTTTATAAAACATAAAAGAGTACATAAAATCACCACCTCCACCACAAATCCTCTAGAGTTATATAAAAAGTAGGCAGGCTTGCTAGTTATGAGCATATAATATAAATTGAAATGACTACTCAGAAACCTGTTTTTGCCCTACTTCTAAGTGTTGGGCCATTTTCCCACCCTTTCTTAGAGCTTCTCTCCCCTGCTCTATTGGCCTGCAGGACATCTCAAGTTCAGCCTCAGAAATAAACAGAGGTTAATAATTTACACTTGGCAGTAAGTGCCGATGAGGTTTCAAGGTGTTTTTTTTCCAAGGCTTATATATTTACTTTTTTTGGTTTTTATTTTTTTTGTTGTTGTTGTTCAAGTACAGTTATCTCCATTTCCCCCCTACCACTCCCACCTTCCATCCTACCTCCCTTTGGCTTTACATATTCTATTTACTATTGGTTAGATGTATTAAATTAGTCAGATTAATTAGATTAGTTGCATTTATTAAGCTAACTTTATCTCTATAAATTTGGATTTAATTTATAAAAGATTTATAAGTTGAAAATTATTTATGTCTAGTAGAAAAGAAAACCCAGTGGTTTCATAGCCTTTAAGACATTAAACAGTTTTGTACCTAATTTGCTATCTTATTCAGGCCTTCTTTCTCCTTCTGTCCATCTCTGCCTTGATATCTCCTATTTGCTTTAACTAGCTTTATCATCTTGCTGTTTCCCTGACTGGTGAAATAAATAAATTGATATATGTTCTATATAAAAAATAAAATAAATAAAAGTCATACAAGAATAACTGTAATCAAAGCATAAAGAAAAAATCTCACAAAAATAATACAAGCTTTGATAAATGATACAAAGAAGATAACATTACTTCCATGAAAAGAAACGATAAGACTTCATGACAAAGGAATCTTTCAGGTTACTCATATATTGGACTTTAAAGTTGTGGGAGAGTTATAGTTTCTCTTTGGAAAACATAAACACATAGTAGGGAGTATCTGGATTGAACCCTAAATACTAGGATGAGACTGAGATGGGCGATCTGGCCTAGTGCAAGTTACCCAGGTAGGAGAAATACAGTTTCCCTCTGTGGGGAACCCAATGACCTTCACAACAATTTCAGAGAAGGTGAGCAATGAACTTCCTTCAGAAGGATAGAAGGCAAAGGCCAGGTATTTGGCCAGAGATTTGCACATATAGTTACGTGGAACAATATCACCTGGAAAATATGCCCATAGGTGTCAGAGGCATGAGACTGGAATCTGATTAAAAAGGATGACAATTGGCAGTAGTAAGACAGAGCATCAGAGCCTGCAGTGAACGGTGCTTCAGAGGTGTTATGAAGTGAATGTTTGTGTTCCTCCAAAATTCATATGTTGAAATCTAGTTGCCAATGTGATGATATTTAGAGGTGGGGCTTTGGAAGTTAATTAAGTCATGAGAGTAGAGCCCTCACAAGTGGATTTAGTGCCTTTATAAGAAGAAGCTAGAAAGTTAGCTTGTTCACTTTATGCTGTATCAGGATATCATCTGTTTGTAACCCAGAAGGGGGTTCTCACCAGTACTCTGCCATGCTGGCACACTGATCTTGGACTTTCAGGCTCCAGAACCATGATAAATAAGTTTCTGTTGTTTATAAGCCACTCAGTCTATGTTACTTTGTTACTGCAACAAACTAAGATGGAATGACTTGTCTTAGAAAAGGCTGGAATGTTCATCTGGGAAATTGGTGAGAGCTGAAAACAGATAGGAAACCAGTTCTGTAGCCTGAGATGAGCTTAGTGAGGTGGGAGGGTATGAAACCTAAATTGAAGATATGAGATCTTGGCAAGACAGAAACCCAAAAATAAAGTAAAATTCATCAGTTGTGGCTGGACCATCACCATTTCCTACCAATATATAATGTATGGATATGCCAATCAAAAGCTGGGTCAGGCAGAGATAAATGGTGATTGTATCAAGTTGAGTTCCCTTAGGAACACACCTGGAGATAAGGGTTGAGTGTAAGTTATTTTCTGAGACATAATCCCCCAAAGCAATGATAGGGCAATATGAAAGAAAACAAGAAAAGAAACAAACATAAGAATTATTATTGAGCAGGTTGTCACTAGCAGCATCTGGAGCTCAGTCCCATGGAAAACTTCTGGGATACAGTGTACAATATGCCAAGAGAGGGCCTTCTCAAAAGCTAAGACTCCAGGGCATTTATATACTTGCTCCATTTTGTCATTGCTTGAACAATATGCCAGGGACCACTAACTCCCTATAATTCTGGCCTGCCTTATATATAGGTCAAATATTCTTTGTTGAAGAATATTTTAGTGAGGAAATGTTGTGCTTTAGGAAGAAAACTTTAATGGGAATAAAAATGCTGAATGGATATTGGCAAAAGGTATTGGCAAGGTACCAGTACCATTCACTACAGTGCACCTCTTGTACTGTTCATGTTCACTTGTGGCCCATGTTCTTGATTCTTCAATATGGTAGGTACAGCTTCAAATAACAAAACAGTTTTGCATGATTTACAACAAAAGAGTTACTGCAATGAGTTCTAGTTTCTACTACTACAATTGTTCTCTAAATGATAATTTGTATTTCATACTTTTGCATCTTACCATGTCCTAGGGAAGGCTCGAATTCACAAGGGCAATAGTTAGAGCTAGAGAAATATAGGAACCCAATTCTACAGCCTGATATGAAGTAACCCTTCATTCATGGTTTTTACTGGGAACAGAAGCACCAAGAAGTTTCTCCACTGAATCGCCTGGGTTCCTTCCTATTCCTACCCACCCACATTAAATAGCGACAGCCTTACCCAATCATGATTGTAGAGGCATCCCTGAGCTTCACTAGGCCAGCAGGAAGGTGTGCAATTAAAAAGACATGTTCATCTTGTAGACAAGTTATGTGTCTGCTTGGTAGTTTAGTACATGCTCTGAGGTGGATGTTCTCTAGCAAGCATTGACATGAGACTCCCATAGATTCATTTGCATACCTTTTCCTCAGATCTCCTTACCTCCACCATTCTATTATTCTTTTCAGTCCCCTGACAAACAAGTTAAGTCATTAGCCATACTGGGGAGTCATTGTAAATTCTTACCTCAGGCCATATCTCTCTATATATACAGTTTATGACCAGGTTTATTGCTCCAAGTTTTGTCCATTGAGAAGATGTACCCTGTCTGTGTTCTGCCAGAGAGTCTCTGGTAAAGATGTCATATGACAGCAATGGATTTTTTGCTCACATCAATTTATAAGACTCATTTATTCATGAACTCAGTATGAAATTTTTACTTATCTGTCAGATGATTATAGGGGACCTTCCATGGGACCACAAGTGTGAGCTGAGGGAGAAGTGTCAGTGGAATAGAAGCTGTGACATGGAGGTTTGTGCTCATCTAGCATGGCCTGTTCATATATGTGCCTTCTGGGCCTGCCTAGACATGATCAACTTCCAATAAATGATGGATCGCTGCTGTGCACCCAATCTTAGGACCTTGTAGATAGCAGCACCCAGTTCATGGTGCACAGTTCCAGAGAGCTAGTCACTTATGTCCAATGTCAGGCACTTAATCTCTTCTAAAGTTGCATAGCAGGGACCATTTCTCATACAGGTAGTTCTTAAAGAATATGCACAGGCCATTGAAAGACTCAGCTGAAGTTACAGAGTCAAGAATACATCAGAGACAGAATCTACAGAGAACACTGTATATATTTAAAACAAATGTCCATCACTTCAGCTTCCTCACAGTGACCTTCCTTTAGGCTTCTTGTCTCCATACTCCCTGGGAGCACAAGTGGCCTCAGATGTATAGTAATTTCCCCTAGCACTAACCAAAAAAAAAGGCAAAACCCACAGTCAAGAAATCAGAAAAACATTAGGGAAAAGAGCCATGGATACTTATCATTTTTGTACATTTTACTGAATTGAAACAGTAATTAAAGTTGTCCAGATGTTGTCATTTCAGGGGAGCACTAAAGTAGAAAACACAAAATTGCTTTAATTGCCTGGAGGTGATAAAATTCTAAGCAATGGGTTTTCCATCAATCTATCCTCCTTTTTTAGAAAATACTAACCAGGTTGTGTTTTAAGAATATTGATCTGTGTGAGCTGAGTGTGTATTTTTAAATAACTGTTGGCAGATTATAAATCAAATTTATTTTCAGATTCTTAGTAAAGTGCCCCAAGCTTTTCTATTCATCCTATGGTAACATGTCTACTTTCCTGGTTCTGCCTCGCTAGCCTAGAAACTTCTCATCTGGGTGCATGCACAATAGAAAAGCTATATAGATAACCTCTCTGGGGTAGCAATCCTTATGGTATTTCAATGTAAAAATAGACTAGACTAATGGAGTCAGTATTAAGTTGGCTCCCTCTTATGAGTTTAAAATTCCCATCTGTTCTATATCCTAATGTGGAGCAAACCAGGGAGAACAGAATCACTGACAGTAGCATAAACTAAAGGTAGGCTAGAAGGAGGTCCCTAAGGCAGGTTTAGCCTAACAACTGAAGACACACAAACAAAATCAAAGTATTAATTCAAACACTGAGTGACCAATTTATCTGTAAGAAATGAACTCTTTTAACCTATAAACATTCAAACAAATTCTACCCACTCCCCTCCCCAAAGGTTAAGTTGGCAAGTTAGTGTTTCCTTGGAAAACAAGACATGCCATGTTTGCTTCACAGTGTAAGTGGCACAAGTGTTCAGTGATCCATCACTGTCCCCCAAATGTTGGGAGTCTTGGCTTCTGATTCTGCATGTTGCTAGTGTGGTGTAATGCAAGGCTAAATCAGATCCAAGCAAAACTGGACTTAGATTAAAAGTGCAATGGAAAGTGAGTGGACACAACAAAATGTCTATGTTTTCAGATAAATTACATTTGTAAAATCTGTGCTGGAGCCATATTCACACACTTGTAGGATGTTACCTGTGGAAAGTTTCAAGCAGAAAATGTTACTGCACTTTGTTGACTGATATTCAAGATGTAATTATCTCATTCCAATTTACAGAACTGAAAGAATGATCTCAGAGCTGCAAGGGCATACTGAATTTTCTGTATTGTCTTCCTTTGAAATTCAACTAGAAGACTCTAACTTCACTCTCCATTCTTATCTAATTTAATATTCCAGTGACATGAACACCTGTTGCAAACTGATTATGTTCTTAAACTGAAGAGTCCTAGGCAACAATTAATTCAAAGGAAATAAATGTTCATCATGAGGGCAGAATCAAAAGGTCCTTTTCGAATATACCTCCAGACCTGTCAGTTGCAATGGCAATTATTCAACACACAGAGCAGGAAAAGAGGGGAGAATAAGAATTATTCAATAAGAATTTCATACTTATGAGAAGCATCATGCTTGCAGAGAAAGGCACACTCTTCAGCACCCTCTGAGATTAATAATGTTTAAATTTAATATTGTTTTGTGATCAAAATATTATTATATTCATCACAACTAAACATACACAAAGTGAACTTTCATAATTGAAGTATAGGCACATTAATGCTTATTTTGATTAGCAGGAGGTCACAAGCTAGTACAATACTTTTGAGGCATCTGTTTGCTGATTATATGATAGGAATTGTACTTTCTCTTTCAGAGTGTAATTATCACATGGCTTTGTAACATTCCTATCTGATAAATGGAAGTACCTCCCTCTATTCAAAGTCAAAGCAAGACAAACAAACCTGTGGAAGGTGGTAAAAATAAAATTTTCCCAATGGTAAAATAAATTCACAGTTTTCAGTTTCAGCTAAAGCAAGTAAAGCATTAGAAGGGGAAAAAACAGTGAAACACAGTAAATGAAGAGGGCAAAAGACTAAACTCAATGTCGGTCAAATGTCCTAGCCTCATAAATATTTATTATGCTTTTATTAAATGTAAGTTTTTAAAAAGCATCTGCACGTATACATTTGGCAAATACTTTCTTGAGAGAATAAATCTGGTGATGTGAGACTAAAGAGATAACAGCAACCATCTTAAAGAAAGAGTCCTACAATAGTACTGAACTGGGCCTTTCTTCCTTCAACTCCATTGTAACATTTAGTATGTTGAGGGGAAATAGTTATTGAATAAATACTACTCTTCTTTTTTAATACCTCAACTGCCTTTCAGACCAGTAACATACATGGTTAACATGTGTTCACATATACTTTTTAAATATTTAAATATATAAGGTGTTATTTAAATATTTTAAGGCATTCAATAAAAATCTGTTATAAACAGTAGCAGAAAATGTGGAACAGTTAAAATAAAAAAAAAGACCAATGTGCTGGGGTAAGCTGTCTGAAGCATGCACTCCCACAAAATCACACTTCAGATTTCTTCCCTGAAGTCTTATCTAAGGCAGGATATGCTTCCAAGCTCATGTGGTTGTTGGCTTAAGTTCTTCAAAAGCTGTTAGACTCATGGTGTCCATTTCTAGCTGACTGTTAACCAGAGGTGACCCTCACTATCTTGATACATGACTTTTGCCAACATGGCAGCTTGCTTTATCAATCATGTAAGCCAAAAAGGCAATAGAGAGAGTTAACTAGCAAAACAAAAATCACAATCTTATGTAACTTAATCACAAATGTTGTTAGTGTAGATAGCCAGATATTAATAAAGAAAGGGAACAAAGGAAATCAGACATTAAAAAGCCTAATAAACTGGGAAGCAGAATTCAATATCAGGGAGTTCCAGCCAAGATGAAGGTGTAGGCAGAAACCCTTCACTTCCTTGCACAACTTAAAGAAGGATAATAACCAATCTAAAATGAATAAGCAACCAGAAGCACCAGAAAATCAAACTACATGGAAATCCAACAGCCAAGGTGTTAAAGAAAAAAATCAACCAGAACAAACAGACCAGTAAGGCAGTGGACCATGGGCAGGCTGCATGAGAGAAACTGCAGTGAGGTGGCAGACCGGGTGTGTGGGGCTGGCTGAATGGGAAACTCGGACTCAGAGTTGACTGTGGACTATAGCAGGGGTTGTCATGGTAAGAGAAGCTACCAGTCTCACACGAGAGTCCACTGGAAAGTATGCTAGAGACTAACAGGCGACCTGGACTGTTCCCTCTCTGCCCCTCCCCAACAGGCAGCATTGCAGTGCAGCAAGGAGGTTTGCCCTGCCTGGGTGTATACTGAAGGCCCCACCCCCTTACAACTTATCAGGTGCACCAAGACAAAGAAATATAGTCCAAATGAAAGAACCGAGTAAAACTTCAGAAAGAGTACTAAGTGATGAGGAGATAGCCAACCTATCTGATGGAGAATTTAAAGCCCTGGTAATGAAAATGCTCACAGATCTGATTGAACTTGGTCAAATGAGAAAACAAATAAAAATACCCAAAATTAAATAAAGCAAAATATTTAGGGAACCAACATTGACAAGAAGGAAACTAGGACATAAAGCAATGATTTGTAAGAAAAAGAAGAAATACACATCAAACCAGAACAGAATGAAAAAACAAGAATTCAGAAAAGTGGAGAGAGACTTACAAACCCCTAGGACAACTGAAAACATTCCAATAATATAGGGATGCCAGAAAGAGAAAAACAAGAGCAAGAAGTTGAAAACTTATTTGAACAAATAATGAAGGAAAAGTTCCCCAATCTGGCAAAGGAAATAGACTTCCAGGAAGCCCAGGAAGCCCAGAGAGTCCCAAAGAAGTTGGACCCAAAGAGGAACACACCAAGGCACATAATCATTAAGTTACCTAAGATTAAAGATAAAGAGAAAATCCTAAAAGAAGCAAGAGAAAAGGAGAGAGTTATCTACTAAGGAGTGCCCATAAGGCTATCAGCTGATTTCTCAAAAGAGGCCTTGCAGTCAAGAAGGGGCTGGAAAGAAGTATTTGAAATCATGAAAGGCAAGGAACTACATCTAAGATTATTCTGTCCAGCAAAACTATCATTTAGAATGGAAGGGCAGATAAAGTGCTTCCCAGATAAGGTAAAGTTAAAGGAGTTCATCATCACCAAGCCATTATTATATGAAATGTTAAAGGGACTTATCTAAGAAAAACAAGATAAAAAATATAAAGAGTAAAATGACAACTAAATAAATGAACTTAAAAGAAAAGAAAAACAGAAACTAAGCAAACAATAGAACAGGAACAGAGTCAGAGAAATGGACATCACATGGAGGGATTTCAGTAGGGAGGGGTAAGGGAGAAATAGGGGGAAAAGGTACAGGGAAGAAGAAGCATAATTAATAGGCATAAAATAGGGAGAGATAAAAATGGTAATGGAAACAGAGGACTCAAAGAACTTATATGTACAACCCATGGACATGAACTAAGAGGGGGTATGCTGGAGGGTTGGGCACAAGGCAGAGGGGGATAAAGGGGGGAAGTTGGGAAAACTGTAATAGCATAATCAATAGAAAATACTGTAAAAAAAATTCAACTTGGACCTCTTTCACTGGAACAGTGCAGCTTCACGTACTTTCCAGGTAACCGCTGGTCCATTCTTGCAGATCACTGTGCACAGGGGAGAATAGAACGATAAAAGGGAAATCCCTCTGCTGAGTGCATGCCCATTAGAAGCCAAGATAAAGCAGGGGAGTTACTTCCATTTCAAGGCATGTGCAGTAGGAGCTAAAATGGCAACCTTAAAGACCTGTCTGTCTAGCCTGGAAAATGGATCAGATTAGATAAGGGCATAGAACCCTGGAAAGTCTAGGAAATGGATTGGTAGGGGGAGGATCCAATGCAAGGTGGTGAAAGGTAAGGGAGGTTAGTTTGAAGGTGTGCCTGGTCTTTCCCAAGCCCAAGATAATAAGATAATATAATCCCAGTTTAACAATGAGCATGCGCTCGCTCTCTCTCTCTCTCTCTCTCTCAATAACATTCACTTACCCTGTTTGCTCTTATATTTTTCTCTCCATAGCAGCCATGTGGCCTTAGCAGCTACCTGAAGCCTGTGGTAGACCATGTGAGCCTGGGCACACAGCCACCCACAGCATGACCAGGAACACAGGCTAAACTAGCCAAATGGTAATGAAGACTGGGCTGGACTGAACCAAAGGCACAGAATTTTTGGGCCTTGGAGCCTTTGTACTGGGTTTGATAAAGACAACACTGGACTTTTTTCATGTCAGGATAGGTGGCAATGAGACATTGGGAACCTGGTGGCAGCCTCCTATTTCCTTCCAAGTAAATTTTACCTCCAGACCTAATCCTCACATGTGGGTCCCCAAAAATGCTTTCTCATGACCCTGCAAGGACCCCATTTACAGCAGTGACAATGTGACATCCTATTTCCTTCATAATATTTTGTTGGTTAGAAGGAAATCATAAGTTCCACACAAACTCAAGGGATGGGATTGCAAAAAAGTATTAATACAGTTGGTAGGAACCACTGGGTCATAGAATTTTTCTGCTACAAAATGTTTTTTTTTTTTTCACTTTTGGGATACCTGTAAATATTAAGGCATATATCTGATCATAAGCACTTGGTAAATACTAGTTCCTGCCCATTTTCAGAATACCTTCTGTCTTTAATTGCTATTTTAGTCAATTATTTGGGGGAGGGTGGTAGGCCCTGCAGCTATTGTCTCAGCCATATGGGTTTCTATGAAACATACTTCAGACATTGTTCTAGCCAATTGCTGAGGCTCCTTTCTCAGAGACAACCTTTATTCTGATTCTTTCCTATATTTCCTTTAACTATACCTTACGTATCATGAGAGACCACTTACTTCTGAGAGCAGGAAAAAAAGCAGAAAACCTGCCATGGAAGCTGGCAGTTACAGGATAGGCTGTAGTCTTCCAAAATGAACATGAGCATTCCCAACAATAAACAGACAAGGTTATTCTGTGACTATAATGAAAAAAGACAAAAACAGGACCACTCATATTTGTGTCTGAACATAAAACAAAGAAAACAATGCTATACCAGCACTAAGCAATCAAACACTCCTCTCTTGCTGCTCAAATGATTGACTCTTGCTTCTTTATCAATGACAACTCTAGCCCCACTTTAGTCATCTCAGGTCCTAAATAAAAAATTAAGATACCCCAATCTTTATAATAGCATTATTCATACAACCAAAAAGCTGGAAATAACCCAAAAGTCTTTTAAAAGACCAATGGATAAATACAATGTGGTTTACCTGTACAATGAAATATTACTCAGCCATAAAAAGATAAAATATAGATACCTGCTACAGCATAGATGAACCTTGAAAATATTATGCTAAGTGAAAGAAATAAGGTACAAAAGACCACATAAGATATGATTATATTCATATGAAAGAGCAGAATGGGAAGATCTATAGATACGGAGAGTAGATTCATGGTTGCTGAGGTTCTAAGGGGGAGGTACAGGTATAGGAGTGATAGCTAAGGATCTAGGGTTTCTTTTGAGCATTATGAAAATGTCTTAAAATTGGTTGTAGTGATGGATGCACATATATATTGTGGAAACAAATAAAGACCAATTGGAGGAGAAGAGACAAAGGCTATTTATTCAGAGCTTCATATAGCAAAGGAGGCAGTCACCGTCACTTGCCTTTGACAGAGTTGCAAAAGTTGTTAGAGGAGTAGAAAAGCTTTGTAGTAGAAAATAGGAAGGTATCAAGTGCCCTGAATGTATGGTGTTGACCTGGAGAAGCTATAGGTAGAATAATTAGACGTGGTACATCCTTTGTTGTTGGGGTGGGGTACATATTTGTCTTTCTCTAGTTAGTTTTGAGTTGGAAGCAGGGACAAAAATTAGGAAAGTTGTCAATTACTAATCGATTCCCAGTCAGTTGGGATTGATTTTTATATGTGTTATTTTTTGGCTTTCTGAACTATTTGATAGAGATGGTGGTCTGATTTCCTGGAAGTCTGACAGAGAGAGTAAGCTGGTTTACTGGGCTGATTGTTGCACATTGTGTTAGAGTTCTATTTTTACACATGGTCTGACTATTGTTCATGAAATAAAAAAAAATCACTTAATCGTATGCTCTCTCACACTGTGGATATGCTAAAAGTGATTTCATGTATTTTTACATGAATGAATTCTATGTAAGATGAATTATATCTCAGTAAAACTTTTTGAAAAATTAAGGAGGTAGAGAAAGATACCTTTGTCATCAAATTGCATCTGCTTCCTACAGCACCATGGAATCAACCTCACTTCTTTAAACCATCCCCCAATCACCCAGCAAAAATCCAGCCCTGCAATATACCAATCCTTCCTTCCTCTTGCTGAGATGTCCATAGTTTGTGTGCTATCTTGCTGTAGCAAGTTAATAAATGGAACTTTTCACTACAGGTGTATTCCTGTTAGGGTAGTCTTTGGGCCCTGAGTTTTACCTCTACTTCAGCTTTTCTCCTCTAATAGCAACAAATCTATCCACACTTTTCTTGCATCATGCTGCCAAGGAATCCTTATATGATTCCTGATCTTATATGTGGTCAGATCAGTACAAAAAAAAAGCAACATTCTCATCTTGCCCATTATTATCACTGAATATAGTCTGACTTTTTTCTGACTGAAAAAAATGCAAAGACATAATATCCTCATAGATAACAGGCATCACAAGATATGAAGAAGCAGATTATTATTTTCTTATAATCAGATCTTTCTCTAAAGAGTCTATAGAAGACAAAAAACATATATTTCTAGCATGCATAGTCATATAATACATGTTTATAACACACAAATACATGCATAAGTATAAACATCCAAATGCATACCTAAATATATACATAATGCATACATAGATACACACATAAGTCTGTTTATGTGTGTGTAAAGCTATACATCAGAATTGGCTACAAATTACAAGCATTTATATGGAAATCTCAAACATAAGAAAATTGAGAATTAATATTGCATAATTTAAGTCAGTTTTTAACTTATTACATTAGCAGTAGCACATTCATTTCAATTATTGATCTAGTCAACATAATCAGAGTAGGCAAAGCTTCTTGTATTGGCAATAAGCTAAATGGGAAACAGGGAGAGGCAAAGAAAGGAAAATAATTTTTATATCAGCTTGGCCCTTTCTGGCTTTGAGCTAGATGATTTTATTTCTTGTAACCATCAAGGTCTTGAAATAACATGAATTTATTATCTTATGTTTCTGTAAATCAGAAGTCAGAAATCTGTATCACTGGGTTAAGGTATCAGCATGGCTGGTTGCTTCTGGAGCTACTGAAGGGAGA
The DNA here is from genome assembly GCA_004027475.1 of Anoura caudifer. NCBI lineage: Eukaryota > Metazoa > Chordata > Mammalia > Chiroptera > Phyllostomidae > Anoura > Anoura caudifer. The sequence goes on along the minus strand of PVKU01001888.1, from coordinate 29,457 downwards.
ATTTCTTGCCTTTTTCAACTTGCAGGGGCCATCTGTATTCTTTGGCTTCTGACCCTTTCATTCATCTTCAAAGGGCATTACTCCAGTTTTTGTTATCATCATCATATTGCCTTCACTTTTAATATGATTTCTATGTTCCTCTTATAAGGGCCATTGTGATCATATAGGGCCCTCCCAGATAATTCAAGATAACCTCAAGATCTTTAACTTAATTGCATCCTTAAAGTCCCTGTTTTCCACTTAAGGTTGCAGTCAAAGGTTATAAAGATTATGGCCTAGATATATTAATGGCTGTTATTCAGCCTCATACAAAATATATCATAATTTGGGATGCAGGTGGAGAGGAGCTTAGAGAGAACTTTCTAACTTTAAATACTTGTATTAGAAAAGAATATAAATCCTCACTTCAAGAGCTTATAAAACAAAGAGCAAAGTAAATCCAAAACAAAGAAGATACAGCAGATATCAGAAATTGGTGTAATAAAAAATTACACCAGGTAAATGATAAAAAAATCAATTCAAAAGCTGCTTAGTTGAAAATAGCAATAACATTAATAAACTCTTAATAAGACTAATCAAAAAGGAAAAAGAGACAGAGCTAAAATACTAATTATCATGAATAGGAATAAAGCAAGAGTTGTAAGTAAGGATAATTAGAGAACATTATCAACAAATTTATGTTAATAAATTTAAAACCTAGATAAAACAGATAAATAGTTTGAAAAACACAAACTACCAAAAGTTAATGAAAAATAGAGTAGCTTTATATCTATTAAAGGAATTCTTCACAATTAAAAGTTTTTTTTTTATAAAAAATACTTCAGGCTTAGATAGCTTTATTAGTTAAATTCTACTCAAAATTTAAGTAAGAAATAATGCTACTTCATAATTAGAAGTTTTTTTATAAAAAATACTTCAGGCCCAGTTGGCTTTACTAGTTAAATTCTACTCAAAATTTAAGTAAGAAATAATGCTACTTAAAACTCTTTCAGGAAACAGAAGAAGAATGAGACAGCTTTCAACTGCTGTGTTAAGAGGCCAGCATTGCTTTAATACTGTCATCAAAGATACTATGAGAAATCTACAAATAAATACCCCTAAAAATCATAGATGTAAAATTTCTAAACCAAATATATTTGATTAAATAATTTTTGTACAATATTTAGCAGTATCCCCAGTCTCTGTTGACCACATGCCAGCAACACCCCTCTCAGTTGTAAAAATCCCCCAAATAGGGCATTGTCAAGTATCTGTGGGGGCATATTCACCCCCATTGTTAACCACTGCAATATGCAAGAAAATTAAATGTAGTACAATCTGAAGATAAGTAAAACTGTCTCCATTAACAGATAATATATTTACTTACTTTAAAAATTCTCAGAAGTATATGTAAAAATTGCTTAGTGAATGTAGGAAGGTCACTGGAAATAAGGCAAATACAGAAAACAACATTACATTTTTATTAGAAACAATTAAACATTAAAATTAGAATATCAATTAATTTATACTAATGGCAAAACAAGCATAAAATACTTAGGAATAAATCTAGAAGAAGATATGGGAGTCTTCTATGTGGAGAACTACAGAACAACTCATTGCTAAGAGTTATTAAAGACTTAAATTAGTGAAAAGGTATATACCATGTTCATTGATTGGAATCATGCAAGTCAGCCATTCCCACCTTATAGTTAAGTTGTGTTCATACAATAATTAAAGTTGCTTAAAGGTTTATTGTGTGGTTTGGTGATAAAATGCAGGGAAATTGCTTAGTATAATACCTGTTACATTGTAGGCTCACAGTAGGCATGCAAATCTCACCTATTATCACAGTATTCTTTTATAGCTTATTGCATTGTTGCTCTTTTTATCTCCGTTTCGTGTAGTGTTTACTTTCTCTTATCAAAATGATGTAAAGTATATTACTGGATGAGTTGAAGGTCCTCCTGTGTCTGAACAGATGGACTCTTCTCACCTTTTTTGTGAATCAACTCAGAAAACAGAATTCTAGAAATATTCATATAAATTAGACTGATTAATATTTATGACTAAGTAAATAGGTTGTTCCAACTTTCTAGGTAGAAATAAATAGCATAACAAAAATAAAATGTCATCTTCCTTGTTACACTTTTTGCCTACTACCACCTTCACAGAAAAACAAAATGGAATCAAACTGGTTCTCATATACCAGAAATCATATGAAGGTTTAAGATACAAAAAAAAAAAAAAATCTTAAAATCACTCTTGAATTATAATAGTACCACCTTAAAATGCTCTTATATGCACAATAATTTTAGACAAAGAAAGAATAAATGTATGTAAATAAAATACACACAAATATGAACTGATAGCCCACAAATCCTTCTTTATACAGAGATTTCTCTGAAGACAGACCCAGGTTAGACAAAACATGCCCCACACCTCTTTATATGGAAAACACTGTGGAGTCTAGCCTATAACTCATTTCACTTCCAAAGGGTTTTCTGCATGTACTGCTGTGGTTGTGTTATAAACCAAGTTTTAACACAGAAAAGTAAAGAGAAGTGAGAGTTTTAATGAAATAATTTGTAACCTGGGGGATGATCTTGCTCAGCCTTTGTTTAGATCCTATTTTGACCTTGCTCAAGGAAAACAAAAAGAAATAAGCCATGATGGATAATTTCTTTGGGAGCTAAGAAATGGAGTCTTCATGCAATGATATATCAAGGGAAGAGTCTTTTCCAGTAATGTGATTAGTAATTCCAGAGGCAGAGGCAGAGTGCCAAGAAGAGAATCTGATGACGTACACGTAAGCTTATAACCTTCATGGCCTAATCGTAAGTCAAATGACATCATATATTGTTATACTAAGTATAACAATAGTTATACTTAGTTAATAGTTATACTAAGTATAACCCAAACTGCTGGGTCAAAAAGGGGGAAAATAATCCTGGGGTAATCACATTCAACCACAAGTACCTTATCTGGTTTTGTAGCAATTGAGTAACAATATCTCTGGTGAGCAGCTAATGAAATCCTCTTCTCTTAACATCTAATCAAAATTCACAGCCAGAAGCAACATGGGATGAGTGTCCCAGCTAAAACATTAATTATTCTGGTGCTAAAACTGTCTCAACTGTGGGCCTCAAGCAGACACATTTTTTTGTGGCCAGAAGTACTTAAAGAATCATGTTCACCCTTTGATGTTTGAGTGCTTCAAATTGGGTAGGCAAATAAGCTATCCATTTCCCAGCAGGTCTTAATGGCAGCATGAGAATCAGCAAAGAAAATGTGAATTTATAGCTCTTGTCCTTCAAATTCTGAGAAAAATGAAATTTATTTTCTAAAAGTCATGAGCATAGCAGCTATGCCAAATTAAAAGGATTGATTGCTTTAGCCCAATTTAGTTAATAAAAAGACTGTAGTTGCTCTACTGCTGCAAAATTTATCTGACAGAATACCAGTATTTGTTAAAATTAGAACAACCTTGGACCTAGCCATTCATTGTAATGTTTTCTCTAAATGTTGAAGTGCCATTGGCAAAGCTAAGAACATATAGTACCACAGGTACCATCATTATCAGAAAGAAAACAGCTCTATGTACTTGCTACTTGCAGAGCTCTGGGCATGGCGATCTGGAGAAAAATCAGATAAACTTTAGCAAAAATATGGCCTATTTTCAGCTTATATTTTATGGAAAATATACATGATATTCATTGTCATCCATGAGTAATTACATTGTAGAATTTAAAGCTAATATGTAATCTTAATGTTGGTTGGAAAAATTTAGTTTAATATCAATTACAATAACAATATTAATAAAAATAATTAGTGAGCATTCACTATGTGCCAGATACTTTTGTAAAGATTTTATTACATGGATTATATCACTTAATCCTCATATTCACCCTGTGATAAAGATATGTAATTGTGCTTTTTTTTACAGATAAAGAAATTTGATGCTTAAAAAAATTTGTAACTTTTTCTAGGTCACACAACAGTAAATTGAGAAGCAGGGTTAATAATGCATGGGCATATGAGTGAGTTCAGACCATTTCAACTCTACCATCTGAGAAAACAAATAGCAGCACAAACAATTCTAACAGACACTGAGCATAAATGTACAGGCAACCTTCCAAGTGCTTTAAGTCACATAATCCAAACAGCCTTATGAGATAAATATTACACTATTGTTATGCTATTGTTGTTATTTCTATTTCATGGAGCAGAGGAAACAGACATAGAGAGAATGTTGGGTGACCAAGGACACATAGGTATCTGGTGGTGGTACTGAAACTTAAATTACTTATTGTCTCGAGAGTCCACACTATTAATTACTTAATATACTAGTCCCAGGACCATATTCTTTACTTCTTCTTGAACATTCTTGGCTTTTTAGACAATTAAGACATGTAACTATGTTTTACTGTGGTAAGAATTGGATTTTATGAACAAATTTTTTAAAATTTTAGAAGTCCTGAAAATTAGAATATAAAGACCCTGATTTGATTTAGGTAAAAAATAATTATAATTAGTTTATATAACCTTATCATAATTTTAATATATCATAGGCTTCATTTCCATGATTAAAAATGTAGGAATATAGTAGGTGACTTATAAGGTCCTACCAATAAAACTTCTATCAACCTTTGCCATGCTTTTAAGTGTATGAATATATGAGCACTCAACCTACTATGAATCTTCCATTATTTTTTCTAAAGTCAAGACATGATTTCCTAATTTTCTCCTTGAACTTTCTTTACCTGTATCTGGAGACTAACTTTATTTTATGCTGCTATATAGATGAAGATTTAATTCTCCCAGAAAAAGTCCTAAAAGAAAAAAACACGAATCACCTTTCTTGGGAATTAGTTTCAGCATTTTTTGTAATTAAAGGTAAGTCAACACAACATTCCCTTCACAAATCTTGTAGGAAATCATTAACATTAATTAACCATGGGAAAGTAGACTTTCCAATATGAATGTTCAAAGGCATCTGAGGCTAAAAGTGCTGTTTCTCAACCGTGCCCCCATTGAACAGGTATTTTTAAATTTTCCTCCTCAAAAAGCTAATTCTCACCAGGAGGCTCAGGAGATATTCCTAAGTGTGTACCAAAAGGAAGACACACTTATCTGTGTTTTGGGCTAAGGCAAAAAAAAAAAAAAATGGACCTCAGAAAAAGAAGGATGGGAATGTATGAGGGACAATGAGATTATAAAATGTGAGCTTCACACTGAGGAAGAAATTGGCTACAAAGAAGAACTGGACTCTAAATGGGAGTCAAAAACACTGGAAGACAAGTGTCATAATTTTGTAATGAAAAGAGATACAAAAGTAATCCATCATGACTAATTCCTTAAAAATTGCGTTTCCATTTTGTTCCCATTCACCCAACTATACTTTAATAATTTTTTTAGACAAAGTATGTTTCTATTCTAAAATCATTACCTGAATGATAGCAGTCCAAGGAAATAACCAAAATATATAAAAATGAGATTGGTTAAATGTGCCACTTTCAGTAAATAGAATGTTTTGCAGCCATTGTAATAATATCTTAGAAACATTTATTAACAGAATTATGTCAATTATGTATTTTTATTGAAAAATATGTTCCAAGCAATAACCTAGTTATGTCAATTTGAAGTGTGCATGCACATCTCTGTATATGCACTGATAATGATAGCTGATTACTTCTGAATGAAAGAGCATATGATCTCATTTGTTTAGGTGCATTTTCTGATTTTTTCATAATGAACATGTATTAATCCTATAATGAAAGCAAATACATTTTTAAAGTAGCCTAAGAGGACAGAGCTTTGTGTAATCAACAAGGCACATTATACCTCAAATGGCACAATTGCTTAGACTGGGGATTTTTTGGTGGACATTAGGCCTCTGGAGGGGAAGCTGCTCTGATGAGCTCCAAACCACCACACTAGGCTGTCAATAAAAAACCTGGGTTTTTTAGGCTTAATATAATCCTTCTGTGGATACCCACAGCTAGCTGAATGGGACTAAGTGTTTACCTAAGCAGAGAGTCTCACACTGGCTATAGACAACCCCAAATTAGCATTGTTGCAGCTCTGGGAGTGAGGAACTTTTAAATCATGGGCTTTTCAAAATGTCAACAATAAAATAACTAGAAACCACCTAGGAAATTTAACCCTATCAATAGCAAGATCAGATTTATAGCTAGGGCCAAAGAATCTATTGTTTCTCTGTTTAATTCACTCTTTAAAAGGAGAAAAAATATTAAACAGATCAAGATGAGCAACTCAGAGAAAATGCATCATTAAATAGCCCATCCTATGAGGGGCAGAAGTAGCAGGAGATAGAAAAATAAAAGAAGCCAAGGCAGAGCCACCAAACTGAACTATGTCCTAAAACAGCTTTGCATCCATTAGCACAAGTTCCTGGTAGAAACCAAACTGTGGGCCTGAAAAACTCTTCACATTTTTTCCTTCTAAAAACTTATTTTTCCAAAATACCTTCAAATTTTCTATACATAGAGTAAATAAGATTAATTCATTACTAAAGCTAAAGCCGCATTCATCATTCACATGAGGCACATTGTCGTGGTCAAATTGGATGTGGTACACAAAAGCTGAGGTATTTCAACAGTAATTTAAACAGATGATAGCCCCTGCAATCAGGCCACATGGCAGGACTGAGTAACCTTCTGCATTCATATGGTGCATTACAAAGCAACTTCTGCCACTGTACAGGGCTCATTTGATCTTTAAATGTACAAAATGAAGTACATAGAGCAGGTATAATTGTTATTTCCATTTTTCAAGTAGTGATATTTAAACTAATCAATTATTCACAACCAGAAATTTCCAGCACTTAAAAATGAGACTTCTCACCACAAAATGATAAGATCTAACTCTCAAAAACATAGAAATACCAGTTTAGTAAATCATTCCTCTATTTCTTACTCTAGGATAAAAAAAATTCTTTCATTTAAAAAATAAATTCTTAACATTTAAAAATTAAGTTCTACATTGCCTTCTTTCCCCAAATATCCATATACATCTTTCCAGAAGGTAGTTTCTTTATTTTTTTTAAATTAAGTGAAATTTATCTAACAAAAAAATATATTTTAAGGTGAGCAATTCAGTGGCATTTAGTATATTGACAGTGTTGTGATACCACCACTTCTATCTAGTTCCAAAATATATTCTCATCCAAAATAAAACCCACTAATCTTTTGTGGGGGAACTTTGCACGCAGAGCCCCCCATCCACCATGGATTAGAATAAAACTACCAAGAAATGATCTGCTTGGGGAGGAGAAGTGGTCAATCTCTCATAGGAGAAGGACCCAAAGCCCCTTCCTCAATGGCTTTTATTAGGTTCATAACACACAGGAATACAGGTATGTTAGGTGGCAAGGATCAAACAATGGATAACATTTCAAAGAAATCTGAGGGCTTAATCTGAGTCAGTGTCTGTCAGGTAAAGGGGTTGCAAAAACTTTGGGAGACATACTCATTTCCTCCTTGAACCCTTATCATTTATATGAGAGCACTCTTAGCAAAGCAGGTTTCACAGGACTTTACGAATTCTTTCTTATGCCGGATCACCCCAGGAGCTGCTCTGGCCAGCACAGGGCTGCACGGCCCTCTGTCATAGTTTCAGGCTTAAGTGGATTAGAGCCAGGAAGCCAGAGATAAGGAAGACTTCTCCCAGACAGAAATGGGGACTCAGGCTATGTCAGAACAGCTGGGGGGTGAGGGTCCATCACCCCCTCTTTGCTGCAGCCCCCCAGTCCTTCCATGAGGGCTTCCAAGTGGTTGTGCCTGGCTTGGGTTGCCCCTCCCTTGAGGGATCTTAGCCGTCATTGGCTAACTGACCAAGCACTGCGGGCCAGAGATGGATGGAGCAGAAACAGTGTTCCTGCCAGGGAGATAAGCTTTGTCTCCTTAGTGGCTTAGTTCCTCATGACAGATCAGACCCATATGAAATGAGTCTCCTAGGCTCTTACACAGCCTAGCCATGGGGTGGGGATTACAGCTCTTGAAACCCGGCTGAATGGTTCCCAACAATCATTAAGCAATTACTCTCCTTGCCCTATTGCATCTAGCCCCTGGCAATCACCAATCTGTGTTATCTCTCTGGATTTACTTACTTTGGATATTTCACATAAATAGAAGTATATGATACAAGACTTTTGCATCTGCCTTCTTTCAAACAGCAAAATGTTTTTGAGGATCACTATGTTGTAGTTTATATCACTACTACATCCTTTTTTATGGTGGAATAATATATATATTATATTATATATATATTTCAGTTATGTATAGATATACCATACATATATTACAATTTTTTAATCAATGCACTGGTTCATGGACATTTTATTTGTATTCACCTTGTAGCTATTGTGAATAGTGCTATGAATATTTATGTGAAATCTATTCTGTCTGATGTTAATATAGCCACTCTAGATGTGTGTAGTTACTGACTGCATGTCATATCTTTTGTCTTTTTATTTTCAATGTTTTGTATCTTTGAGTCTAAAGTGTAGTTGAAAATACTTGAAGACAGGATGTAGCTGGGTCTTGCAGTTTTTAATCTATTCTGCCAGGCTTTGCCTTTTGATTGAATTGTTTATTGTGTTTGCATTTAATCTTATTATGGATATAGTAAAATTTAGTCTGTCACTTTGTTTTTATTCTCTGTGTGCCTCATATTGTTTTTGTTCCTGTTTTACTCTTTTAGTGCTTTCTTTTGTTTTAAGTGAATATTTTCAAATATAACATTTTAATCCCTTTAATGGTTTTTCACTATATTTCTGAGTTATTTTCTTAGAGTTTGCTTAGAGTTTTTGTTTATAATATACATTTTAACCTATCAGAATCAACATCAGGGTTACACTAATTTAATTTCAGTAAGATCTAGAAATGTTACTATTATAAAGTATTCCTTCTCTCCTTTTTGTTATTTTTTCCAGATTTTATAATTGAAATATATCAATGTATAATATTAAGGTGCACAGAATAATGGTTTGACTTACATATATTGCAAAATGATTACTATGATAAATTTAATTAGTATTCATTATCTCATATGTACATTTTCCCCTCCAATTTGGAAATTTTTCAACCATCATTTTTACAAATGTTTTGTACTGTTTTCTCTCTGCTGCTTCTGGTACTCACATTGTACATATATGTTTGCATATTTAATGGTGTTCTACATTTCTCTGAGGGTCTTCACTTTCTTATTTTCCTCTTTTTCTCAGATTATATAATCTGTATCAATATGTCTTCAAATTCACTAATTCTTTCTTCCACCACCTCAAAGCCACTATTGAAACTTAGCAAAATTTTTATTGTAATTATTTTACTTTCAACCTCAAAATTTGTATTTTCCTTTTATCATTTTCTCCCTTTATTAATATTCACTATTTGAGAATTTGTCATCATACTTTTACTTCTTTATGCATGATTTTATTTAGTTATTGAACATATTTATAATAGCTATTTTCTTGTCTGTCTTTTAAATTTAATACCTGAGCTTTCTGGTAGACACTTTCTGTTGTCTGACTTTTTTTTATGTATTTGTCATACTTTTCTGTTTCTCTGCAATTCTCATTTTTTAAAAAATCTGGAGATCTTACACCTTGTAGCAATTCTATATGCTCATTCTCTCATTCATGGGTTTGTTACTGTTTCTACTATTTGTTTATTTGTTTAGTGACTGGCTGGACTATTTTGGTAAAGACTATCTCCCCCAAAGTGCAAAGCTTCTAATATCACTCCTCAGGGGGTTCATCCTTGGGTATATGTGCAGTCAACCTGTGATGCCAATGCTTTCAGGAGTCTTTCTCTATCTCTTTTCCTAATAGCACCCAGCTGTTAACATCCACAAACTTCCAGGTGATTCCTTTATTGTTTTCGACAATACCTCATTAGTTGGTGTCCCTGTCTAATGTGATTAAATTTAGGTCCCTTTACTTGGATGGATTTTTGAGTCTTGTCATTGAAGTTTGATCTAATCCAAAAGGGCTATTCTCAGCTGTCTTATCCCCCCATTCTTTCTAGTAAAGTAGCTGGGCTACAGGATGGCTTTTATTTTAGTTATCATAAAAATATTATTTTATTATATAGATATAACAATATGGATACTAATGTTAATTCTAGTAGAAATAATTAATTATCATCAGTTTGAGTTGACTAGAAATGGATTTTAAACTTCATTTCTGCATTTACAATTATAAGACATTCTAAAATAATTTTCTAGTTTATATCCTCATATAATTACTTTTCCCCACATTTTTTATTGTTGTTCAAGTACAGTTGTCTCCATTTTCCCCCCACCACTCCCTTCCACCCCAACCATCCCCACTTCCCACCCTTGATCCTACCCCTCTTTGTTTTTGTCCATGTGTCCTTTATATTTATTCATGAAAACTCTTCGCCCCCCCCCCCCCCCATTATCCTCTCCCACCTCCCTTCTGGTTACTGTCAGTTTGTTCTTAATTTCAATGTCTAGAGTTATATTTTGTTTGCTTGTTTGTTTTGTTGATTAGGTTCCACTTATAGGTGAGATCATACAGTGTTTGTTTTTCACTGTCTGGCTTATTTCACTTAGTAAAATGCTCTCCAGATCCATACATGTTGTTCCAAAGGGTAGGAGCTCCTTCCTTCTTTCTGCTGCATAGTATTACAATTGCATAAATGTCCATAGTTCTTTTATCCATTCATTTACTGAGGGGTACTTAGGTTGCTTCTAGCAATTGGCTATTGTAAATTGTGCTGCGATGAACATTGGGATGCACAGGTTCTTTTGGATTGGTGTTTCAAAATTCTTAGGATATAATCCTAGCAGTGGTATTGCTGGGTCAAAGGTGGTTTCATTTTTAGTTTTCTGAAGAAATTCCATACTGTTTTCCACAGTGGCTGCACTGGTCTGCATTTTCACCAAAACTGCACTAGGATTCCCTTTTCTCTATATCCTCTCCAATACTTGTTTGTTGATTTGTTTATGATGGTCATTCTGACCAGTGTGAAGTGGTATCTCATTGTGGTTTTAATTTGCATCTGTTTGATGGTTAGTGATGCTGAGCATCTTTTCATATGTCTCTGGGCCCTCTGTATGTTTTCCTTGGAGAAGTGTATGTTCAAATCCTTTGCACATTTTTTAATTGGTCTGTTTGTCTTCCTGGAGTGGAGTCATGTGAGTTCTTCATATATTTTGGAGATCAAACCCTTGTCTGATGTATCATTGGCAAATATGTTTCCCATACAATGGGTTCTCTTTTCATTTCAATGCTGTTTTCTTTTGCTGTGCAGAAGCTTTTTATTTTGATGAGATCCCATTTGTTTATTCTTTCCTTTATGTCCCTTGCTCTAGGGGACATATTGGTGAAAATATTGCTGTGCGGAATATCAGATTTTCCTGCCTATGTTCTCCTCTAGGACTTTAATGATGTCATGGCTTATATTTAAATCTTTCATCCACCTTGAATTTATTTTTGTGACAGGATGGCTTTTACTCTTAATAAGCTTTTAGTCTCTTTCGAATTGCCTACCACCAACATTATCATTGGTTTTGAGGGTTTCCTTAAGTATAAACATTCCCCATGTTCTCATTCAATAAAGTCAGTTCCTTCAGAGACAGCTTTAGATCTCTGTTCTTATGGTCTGCCTCTTTGCCTGGGTAAAAACTTCAGAGCCACAGCTCCAGAGCAAGTGATGGGTACAATGATCTGCTTTACCTGTAGTGTCCAGTCTTCCTTAAGAGAAATATACTTAGTGAGGGCAGTAGTCTCAGTTCTTCCCAGCTTATTCTCCTGACATGGGACCTCTACCCTGCAAGTAAATTAGGTCAAGGCTTTCAGAGTATTAGTGTTCTTGGTATATGAAACCAGAGGACTAGAGGAGAATGGATACCCTGGTCTCTCAGAAGCACTTGTCTAGAATTTAGGCTCTACTTATAGTTGTAGGGGTAGGTGAGAAATTCTGGTGGCTTGACCCTCCTAAGGAGATAGCATAGCCCTCAGTTGTGGTCTGGGGAGAGATCTCTGTGTTCTTGGCTGCACCCACCTAGAGTGAATTTTCCATCATGCTGAGCTGTGAAGAGGGTAGGAGAAAATGGGTTGCAGATCAAATGCCACAAGCTCTCATTATTTTTACTAAATATTAAATGATGTTTCTGAAACAGAAGTTTCTTCATTTACAATACAGGCTTAGGAAAATGTTCAAATATTTAAATAATTGTTTTTTTTTTTAATGTCTTGTCATCCCTTACTTTTATTTCACTGGGACAGACCATGGAACTCTTCACATTGTTATTATGAAAGTGGATCTCTGCTGAAGATCAACTTGATTCCTAAGCAGTCCAGGTGAGAAAAAATATCATAAAATATTTAGAATTAGTAAAAGCCTTAAATGTTAGATAATATAGTAACTCAAACCCCTTTCTTAGCATTTTATGGATTTTTTAAGGGAGGCAAAATCAATACAGACCATCCTCATCATAAAGCTACAAAATGTCATATAGGGAGGTCAAGAAAAGGTCATATGTAGAAAAATTTGCAGGATAAACCTTAAAATAACATTAAATTTGTCAAAGAAATAAATTTATCTCTTGTCTTCTTAGATGTTTATATGACTTTCTCATCTCATCTTCCCGTGATGTCTCCTAATTAGCACCTACTTAGTGCCCAGTATTTCTCTATTTGTTATTAGATGCAATGAATATGGCATGACTGAAATAAACTACATCAACACTTCATAAGGAAATGTGCAAGAGTACTTTAGAGCTGTGTCTTTTGTCAATACTTACATCAGCTATACATGTAATTTTCATATACAGCATGTTACATCATAGGTAGGTATAGGTATGCAAGCATTATCTCTTTTTTTCATTTCTTGTAAGTATAGGCAAAAATAACACATTTGAGAATTGCTTAAATTTAATAAAGAGCAATTATCTTAGAAAGTTATTTTCTTATAAGATAAATTAAGAATTTATTATTAGATCATTAACCCTGGCTTAATAGCATAATACTCCTTTTTAGTATAGTCCCTAAAATATTTATCACAATATCCTATAGGTCAAAGCAGAAGGTATCCTTTTAAAAGGAGCACAAAATGCCACCACGATGTCTGTGAAATGGGATAGCAAATGAAATTCTAAAAAAAAGTGTATCAAAATGAACTCTGCCTAATAAAACTATAGGGGAAACAGATTATGCTGAGTGGTATGCATGTTTGTAAAATGCTTCTAGTGAGTGAGAGGAATTTAAAGAGCAAGGGGAGTAATCAAACATTTTGGATTTTTTCTGCTCAACTATCCAGGAAACCTTGAGATTTCTCCTCTATCACCTATGTAGAACTATGATAAAATTAGGATTTTTGTATCCTTCAGTTGAAGATTTATATACTGTGCTTCTGATCAGCCACTGTATAGTTCAGTGTAATTAAAAGATATTTGTTCTTCCTTGCAATTACATTATCACATTAAAACATCCTATTGAACTTCTGGTCAAGATAGCAGCATAGGTAAATGCACTGTGCATTCTCGCATAAGCAAAAGAAGGACAACAAATTTAAAAACAAAAAACAACCAGAACTGCCAGAAAAATTGAATTATATGGAAGTCTGATAGCCAAGGACTTAAAGAAGAAACATTCATCCAGACCAGTAGGAGGAGTGGAGGCCAGTAACTGGAGTGGACTTATGGCAAGGCGGTGGCTCATGGACTGGGCAAGAAGACAGCTGCAGGACCAGACAGTTCTACATTTGTGTGCAGATACCAGCAGAAACACCTGGGGAGCAAGACAGACTGTGAAACCCAGGGTTCCAGTATGGGGGAAAAAAGTTTCAAAATGTCTGACTGAAAAAACCAGTGGGGGTTGTGATGGCAGGAGAAACTCCAAGCCTCACAGGAGAATTTGTTGGAGATACTCACAGGGTCCTAGAATGTACAAAAACCACAAACCTGGGAGTAAGCACCAGAAGGGCCCAATTTGTTTGTGGGTAGCAGGGGAAGTTACTGAATGCTAGCTGAGAGCCCAGCAAGCAGCATTGTTCCATTTTGGACGTCTCCCCCATGTACAGCCTCACAATGCAGCCAAGTGGGCTGTTCCACCCTGGCAAATACCTAAAGTTCTGTCCCTTGCTACATAACAGGTGTGCTGAAACCTAAAAAATGGCCCATATGGAAGAACAGATCAAAGCTCCAGAAAAAAAATACAACTAAGCAACAAAGAGATAGCTAACCTATCAGATGTAGAGTCAAAATACTGTTAATCAGGATGCTCAAAGAATTAGTTGAATATGGTTACAAATATTGGAAAAAGTGAAGGCTATGAAAAGTGAAATAAAGGAAAATGCACAGGAACCAACAGTGACAGGAAGGAAACTAGGGCTCAAATCAGCAGTTTGGAACAGAAGGAAGAAATAAACATTCAACCAGAACAGAATGAAGAAACAAGAATTCAAAAAAAAAAAAAAAATGAGAAGAGGCTTAGGAACCTCCAGGACAACTTTAAACATTCCAACATCAGAATCATAGGGGTGCCAGAAGGAGAAGAGGAAGATCAAGAAATTGAAAATATAATGAAAGACAAATTCACTAATCTGGCAAAAGACTTCCTGAAAGTCCAGGAAGCTCAGAGAGTCTCAAAGTAGTTGGACCCAAAGAAGCACGCATCAAGGCATATCATAATTACATTACCCAAGATGGAAGATAAGGAGAGAATTTTAAAAGCAGCAAGAGAAAAGGAGACAGTTACCTACAAAGGAGTTCCCATCAGACCATCAGCTGATTTCTCAAAAGAAACTTTACAGGCAAGAAGGGGCTGGAAAGAAGTATTTGAAGTCATGAAAGGCAAGGACCTACATCCAAGATTACTCTATCCAGCAAAGCTATCATTTAGAATGGAAGGGCAGATAATTTCTTCCCAGATAAGGTCAAGTTCAAGGGGTTCATCATCACCAAGTCCTTATTATCTGAAATGTTAAAGGGACTTGTCTAAGGAAAAGAAGAAGATCAAAAACCATGAACAGTAAAATGACAACAAACTTACAACTATCAAGAACCAAATCTAAAGAATAAAAACAAACTAGAACAGCAACATAATCACAGAAATGGAGATCATATGGAGAGCTTTCAGTAGGGTTGGAAGGAATGGGGGAAAATGTACAGGGAATAAGAATCATAACTGGTAGGTCAAAATAGATATGAGGAAGTTAAGAATAGTATAGGAAATGTAGAAGTCAAAGAACTTAAATGTAGGACCCATGGATATGAACTAAAAGGAGGAAGGGAATGTGGGTGGAGGGGGTGTTGCAGGGTGGAGGGTATGAAGGGGAAAAATGGGATAACTGTAATAGCATATTCAATAAAATATATTTTAAAAAAAGAAAAAATAAAATATGATTGTTTAAAAGGACAAAAAATACACCCTATTGAGATTTCATTTGAAAGGGAAGAATTTTTTAAAATGTTACAGTAAGTATTGCAACAATAAGACAATGACCTCAAAATTTTAGAGACTTCATTTTTTATGTATGCAGTAAAGAAAGAGGAAAATAGATTCTGCAGATGAAGAGCTCTATTCACCTGTGAATGTTTTGAGTCTATAAATATTCTGTTAGATATGTATGCATATATAAATACAGAATATTTGTGAGTACCAAGCCAATAACTCTGGAAAGATATCTGGACCTTTCCTGAAAACTGTCTTTGTGGTTTTCAGTTTGGGTTTCAGAAAAGTGTATGACTTCTTTTTTTTTTATTCCAGGGATTTCTTGTATCTCAGAAAAGCCATGAGATGGAGAGGATCTTGTGGTCATCTGTACTGTTTATCAAAGGACAGATTTGGACAGAGGCACTTTTTGATATGTTAGACAAGACTTGACATGCTTGACAGAGAAGAAATAAGTAAAGTGAAGTTTTCATCAGTGTTTATTTATGGAAAGAATCCAGGAACATCTATGTACATTGTTTCCAGGTTGTGGGGTCAAATCTTACAAAAGCTATCCAGGCAGTCAGATGGCTTGGTCAAGCCCATAATAATTCACTGGATTTCATAGACAGGCCCAGGTGGTCTATGACTTCCCTGATATCCTATGCAACATTCTTCTTTGTAGACATCTTCATCTTTCTAAGGAGAGAGTTAATGGTTTCTATAATATGAAACTTAGAGAGCTTCATTATTAATTCCATAGTCATTCCCTACCCTGTGCCATGCTAGATTTTGAATGTGGTCATATTTATTAATTCTTTTAGTGTAAAATAAAATATTACCAAACCTATTGGTTTAAAACAGTAAGAATTTAGTTTTGTTCATTAGTCCATGGGTAAGTGAGGCACTACTGATTTGTGCCAGGCTTTTTTGGTCATAAAACGGCTTGCTCATGCATTTAGGACAGCTTGTACACTGTCAGAACTGACAGGTCTTAATCACCTGCTTGTTAGTTGCCTGCCTGGGGTAATGGTGATGACTGAGCCACATGTCTTCCATAATCCAACAGACTGCCTCATGCTTATTGATATAGCAGTAACAAAGTTCCAGAGAGAGTAAAACATTCAAAGCCCATGGAAGTCTGGCCTTGAAACTAGCACAGTGCATTCTGATACAATCTTTTGGCTAAGTAAGTCACCAATCCAACCAGATCCAAGAAGCAGAGAAATATCTCCACTTCTTGATGAAAAAAATTCAAAATCACACTACAAATGTTCTGCCACAGGAAGGGGTACAGGGAGGGTACAGCACTGAGGAAAACAGTGCAATCTTCTCCATACCTCTCCTCTACACCCTTGCTATGACCTCGAAATGGGAACATTGTACTTCCCCACTGATTGAGCAGGAACTTGATTTAGCTAAAGTATGCGGGTGGAAGTCAGAGTGTTTGGGTTCTTATTCCTTGCATTGCTGTGAGAGAAACAAGTCCCTAAAGGAGGGTGAGAGGAATGAGGAGCAATATCTAGACATACAGAATTATACTGGAAAGGAGAACATCCCAAACCCACAGCCTAAAGAAGAAACACTCCGGCTGATCCACAGATCTGTGAGAATAAATAGTAAAGTTTAAGTAATTGTGTTTGAGATGACTTGTTTACACAGTGTTAATGGCAATATTGGTAATATCCAAGTAACAGTCCAAGAATACTGAAGTGCAAAAAATAGACAAGGTCTCTTCCTTCATGTAGCTTACTATCCAATGTAGATACATGCATTAAGAAAACAATCAAGTAATTATATTAAATATAATTAGTGCTATGAATAAAATAAAATTTGTAAAAGGCCAGTAAGGGCCTTCTTTCCTTAAGTAGACTAAGAACTATTGAGACTAATGACTGTTTGAATTTTTAAATACACATTGGTGGCATCAACACAGCCTCATTCATAGGAGCCTGAGCTACTACAAATATGAATATAAAAATTATTGTCTTTACTACAATTTTTAAAGATATCCTAATTACTAAATTTCAACTATGTCTGACAAGTCTCAATAGAGGAATCCAATATTAGTGACTAGCATGTTATAGGCAATCTGATAAAGGTGATATTATTTTAAAACAGTAGAGTAGATTATAAATAAATGTCACTGTTCATTTTACTTTTTAAATGAGCAAGACAGAATTTATGCACATTTGGTGTTTCACTTTCTTGGTCTCTGGTGTGCAAATTGAATTTTATTTACCATTGTGCCATGCTCAAACACATCATTAGGTTTTACTGAAATCAAGTAATTACTATTAATTGGCTATACATGTACAATTCTCAAATAAAAGAAGAACATCTTTGAAAAATATTAGCTTGGTTTCTAAAAATGAGTATCAGAAGGAAAAAAGATTTCTTACCTACAGTGATTTTATGTCATTCCTTACCTATGAAAGATTCTATATACTTAGTAATAAGTTATAACTTATTTCAACCTAAAAATCATTTAGTGAATTTTAATTGGAAGAGGAAGAAGAGGAGAAAGATGTTCAAAAATATAATAATTTGTGTCTATGCCAAAAAATAGAAAACATCTAAGTCATTTATTGTTATACTTATACCTTCACTCAGCTTATCCTGTGACAGACTCTGATGGCTATAAATTCCTAATTATAACATTTTGACCAAATGCTACTTGTATTGGGATTATTAATATATTAAATACTTAATAAAATAAAAGAGTATGCTCATTTTTCCAGAAAGCCTTTCCTAACTGCTTGTACCCAAAAATAATATTTCCTTACTTTGGATTCAATTCATATACATTCAGTCCATTCACACTCCCAAGTGTGCTTATTTGGTGCTTTAGGAATTCTATTTAGTTAGTTTATATCTATCAGATGAAGGGTTTGCTTTTCTTTCCTACATCCCAAAGGAAAGAAAAGCAAACCCTTCATCTGATGAAGGTACCCAGACTTGTGCTGGAAACAATCCAGTGTTTGACAGATGCCTGCTAAAATTAATAGGATGTGAGGGCAATTTGTGATATAGCAAAGTGTGTCAGTGTGTCCCTTGACTACCATTGTTATTCTAAATACAGTGTGGCAAGCCAGAGATCCATGCAAATGACCCAGAAACCGGTCATTATAGTTTTCTGCCCTCTGGAAAGGTGGACACATTTGGTCTCCTCTGTGTTCCCATCCTTCCATCTTTAACTACTTCACTGAAACAATGCCATAAAAATATTTCCTGATATCATCATTTTCATCAGTTTCTTTTCCCTCAGAGACCAATGGCTTCTATCAGAAACAATAACATGTTAAAAAGCACCTAGTTGCTGAATAAACACTTGGAAAAGAATCTTATTTGCAAACAAATTTCTGTTACACTAACTATACTTTCTGTTTCCTCTCTCAAACTCTTCTGGACTAAGGACACCTGCTGGCAAATAAATTCACAACTCCTTAAGACATAATCATGTTGTTATTTCATGCCAATCTTGGAGTCACAATCCTTCCTTTGGGTATAATCTCATAGCCATTGCACATTCTGAAACCCTACTGGCAGTTATTTTTGTGGAAGAAAGAGCAGTAAGTAGACTGCTTCAAATTGTTCAGAAAAGCATCTGTTACCAGGAACTGAGGCAACCTCTTCATAGTTGCAGAGTCTAGGAAAAACAGGTGGACAATCAAACATTGTTTATCTCTACCAGGTGGAAAATCATATTTTATTTGAAATCTTTTTGAGGTTTGGACTTTTATAATGATTGCCAAAGGAGCAAATGCCCCCACTAGACCTATGCTGAGCTTATGCCTCATTATGTTATACTCTCCTGATGATGTGGTCTCATTGAGCACACATCAAAATGACATTTGGCACTCTAGTTTAGAGATTACAATGTTATAGGCTGGCCCTGACTTAAAAACACAAATGATTCAAAAGAAAATTCTGATCACCAAGGAGAAACAAGGAAAAAATATTGACAGTTCTTTAAATTATACTCAAGTTGAGAGTCCTGAATAATGATGGTGAGAAGGTGAGAAGAGAGTGGGAAGATGGGGGAGGAAGGGGAAAGAAAAGCAATGTGAAGGAAGAGAAATGACATGATCTGTTGCCCTAGTTGGAATCAAAGACATTCACAACTCTCAATCATATTCTGGCTGTTCGTCAGGATGGCCAGGGCTCCTCTCTTACCCACGGTGCCTTTCAGGTCCTTTCCCTACTGAAAAAGGATAAACATACATGAGCACAAACTTTCACATCCCATCCCCTCTAATTTTGTACAGCCATAATACAAACAGTTCTTGATCTCAAATATTTCCTGGATAGAAATAAAGTGTCTGATGATTTGGGGCCAGGAATTAATACTATTATTCATTCCATCTTTAATGTCTGCTTCCACTGCTCCAGAATGTTGTTTTGAAGGAAAAGGAGGTGAAGGGAGGGGGCATGAGAGAAAGCGATAGGCCTATGCAGAACTGTTTTCAGCACCATGGACAGTTTTGTCCCAGGAACACTTGTCCAGGGAGTCAGGCTGAGGCTGGAGAGGGGTGGGGGGCAGTGGGGAATGGAGGAAAGAAAGAGAGAGAAGAGGAGAGAGAGAGAACTCATTGACATGAACATGAACGGCAATTTGGTGATTGCTAGGGGGAGTGGTGCTGTGGGGAAGTGGAATAGGGTAAAGGAGGGATCCTGGTAACAGAAGGAGAATTGACTTGGAGTCGTGAACATGCAATACCACAATATGGTATGCAGATGATGTGTTGTGGAATTAATTGTACACTTGAAACCTGGAAAACTTTTGTTGACCAGTGTCGTATCAGTAACTTCAGTATGAAAAGGGAAAAAATATTTACAAAAACCGTTACATATCAATTCCCTTAAAATTCTTCTTTTTTATTTTTTAATTTTGTATTATATTTTACTGATTATACAATTACAGTTGTCCCAGTTTTTCCCCTTTAGTAAGTCCACCCAGTGCCCTTCATGCCCTCCAGCAATCCCTCTTCTTTGTTCATGCCCATGGGTCATGCATATAAGTTCTTCGGCAACTCCTTTTTCTATCCTTGTTCTTAACATCCTCCTACCTGTAACTACCAATTTGTACTTTTTAATCCCTTTACCTTTTCCCTCATTTCCCCAGGCCCCCTTCCCAACTGGCCACCATCAAAATGTTCTCCATATCTATAATTCTGTTTCTGTTCTGTTTGTTTGCTTAGTTTCTATTTTTAGATTCAGTTGTTGATAGTTATGTACTTATTGCCATTTTAATGTTTATAGTTTTCATCTTTTCCTTAAATAAGTCTCTATAACACTTCATGTAATAATGGTTTGGTGATGATGAACTCTTTTATCTTTATGTTATTTGGGAAGCACTTTATTCTTTTTTTAATTTTTTATTGTTTTTTATTTTATTTCATTTTATTGATTATGCTATTACAGTTGTCCCATTTCCCCCTTCATTCTCCTCCACCCTGCACCCCCCTCTAACCCACATTCCCCCCTTTAGTTCATGTCCATGTGTCATAAGTTCCTTAGCTTCTACTTTTCCCATACTATTCTTGCCCTCCCCCTGTCTATTTTCTACCTACCATTTATGCTACTTATTCTCTGTTCCTCTTCCCCCCTCTCCTCCTCCCATTCCCCTGTTGCTTACCCTCCATGTGATCTCCATTTCTGTGGTTCTGTTCCTGTTCTAGCTGTTTGCTTAGTTTGCTTTTGTTTTAGATATGGTTGTTAATATCTGTGAGTTTGCTGTCTTTTTATCTTCCTTTCTTAGATAAGTCCTGTTAACATTTCATATAATAATGGCTTGGTAATGATGAACTCCTTTAACTTGACCTTATCTGAGAAGCAATTTAACTGCCCTTCCATTCTAAATGATAGCTTTGCTGGACAGAGCAATCTTGGATGTAGGTCCTTGACTTTCACGACTTGGAATACTTCTTTCCAGCCCCTTCTTGCCTGTAAAGTCTCTTTTGAGAAATCAGCTGATAGTCTGATGGGAACTCCTTTGTAGGTAACTACCTCCTTATCTCTTGCTGCTTCTAGAATTCTCTCCTTCATTTTAATCTTGGCTAATGTAATTATGATGTGCCTTGGTGTGTTCCTCCTTGGGTCCACCTTCTTTGGGACTGTCTGAGAAACTTCCTGGACTTCCTGGAAGTCTATTTCCTTTGCCAGATTAGGGAAGTTCTCCTTTATTATTTGTTCAAATAAGTTTTCCACTTGTTGCTCTTCCTCTTCCCATTCTGGTACCCCTATAATTGGGATGTTGGAATGTTTAAAGGTGTCCTGGATGTTCCTAAGCCTCTCCTCATTTTTTTGAATTCTTGTTTTTTTCATTCTTTTCTGTTTGGGCATTTCTTTCTTCTTTCTGATCCACTCCATTTATTTAAGTCCCAGTTTTCTTCCTATCACTATTTGTTCCCTGTTCATTTTCCTTCATTTCACTTAGTGTAGCTTTCATTTGTTCATCTAATTTGTGACCAAATTCAACCAATTCTGTGAGCATCCTGATCACCAGTGCTTTGAACTGTGCATCTGATAGGTTGGCTATCTCTTGGTCGCTTAGATGAAGTGGCGCTGGGGCTTTGATCTGTTGTTCTCCCATTTGAGCCACTTTGGGGTTTTAGGGGGGAGGTTTGGTCTGGTCGCAGCTGTTACATATGAGGGGCGGAGCCTTAGGTATTCACCAGGGGAGGGCAACTCAGAAAGCTGGGATGTGATGCTGTATGTGGGGGTGGGGTCAGAGAGGGAACAATGGCACTTGCTCCGCTTTCTCTTGTATTTCAGTCCTTCCGCTGCTTTCCCCAAGCAAATTGGGCCCTTCTGGTGCTGATTTCCATGTGAGTGGGCTTGTGCACATTCTAGGACCCTGTGGGTCTCTCCAACTTACTCCCCTGTGAGGCTGGGAGTCTTTCCTCGTACTTCAACCCCCACAGGTGTTTTTCCCAGCACTGGGGCACTAGGTTTTGCAGTCTGTCTCCTTGTTTTCACCTGGTTTATCTGTGCGCAAATGTGTGTCCGAGATCAGCAAGCCACCATGCATACTGGGGTCTGCCAGCCACTGCTTTTTCCTGCCGTGACCCCTTTCCATGGACCACCGACTCTGCCCTCTTACTGGTTTGGATGAATGGTTGTCAAACTTCCTTACAGTTCAATTTTCTGTCAGATCTGGTTGAGTTTTTTTGTTTCTAAATCTTTGTTGTCCTTAATTTTGGTTGTGTGAGAAGGCACAGTGTGTCTACCTATGCCTCCATCTTAGCCAGAAGTCTCAGGAAGCACTTTATTCTTAAAAATCACCTAACCCTTATTGCATTCAGGGGTATTTTTAATATCCATATGTTCAGACAACACATCAGTAGTGTGAGAAAGTTGAGTACCTATTTAAAAAAATCATATTAACTTATTATCAACACTTTTTGAATGCAGTATTATTTTTTTGCAATATAATTGAATTTTCTTTATGTCCTCATTAGTAATATAACTTGCTTTATATAATATTTACACATACTCTATAGACATATGCTCAATGTTTGTTATTGCTGGAACACTAATGAAGTAATAACTTTACCTGCTCTGGCCCACTAATTCTGACATTAGTTTCACATTCACTATTTAAAAATAGAAGTTCTAGAATATTATCCATGACCAACATGGGCCAGATATTTGCGATTGACTGCTGAGGGCCAAGTATGGTTTTAGAAGTACTGTAGGAGTTTCTGAAGAGTACATATTCACCCAGTTACTTGTTCATAGCTTCTAGTTGAGGTTAATTTCAAACTTGGCTATTGGCCACATTATCTGTTAAGGTAAAAGAATGTGGATATCAAACAAAGAAAAATGGATCAAAGAAAAGAAGTCTTGTGTCTTAATATTGGAACTGGCACTAAGTAGCAAAATGGAATTTGCAAGTCACTTAATTTCTTGAGCATCAATCACTTGAAGTAGGGTGTCTTAGATTAAATTTTAAGTTTCCTGCCCTGGCTGGGGTGATTCGGTGGATTGAGTGCCCACCTGCCAACCAAAGGATTGCCAGTTCGATTCCCAGTCAGGGCACATGCCTGGGTTGTGGGCCAGGTCCCCTGTAGGGGATACACAAGAGGCAACCACACATTGACGTTTCTCTCCCTCTCTTTTTCCCTCCCATCCCCTCTCTCTAAAAATAAATAAATAAATCTTTAAAAAAATTTAAGTTTCCTTCCAGCTGAAAACTGGTTTTGTGTGTGTCTATTTTATAGTAACCAAGTATATCATCTAAAATTAATCATACTCATGGTTTTAAATGATTCTACCATCAACTGGAGTTTCATCAATGCTTCAGTGTCTTGTAGCTAGTTTAATGTTCCAATTTCAATGCGAATTATTATCATCACAATGTTCAGTCCAGATAGTCCTATTTCCTACAATGAAAATCTAGTCCCAGTTAATATCTTTTATAAACAGAAAGGATAGGAAAAGCCTTTTGTGTTCAACCTAAGGATTAAACCTGCAAAAAATATTGAGCAAACCAGACACAGTTAGAGATATAGAACTTACTGAAGGAAAAACGTCAATCACATTTTCCAAAAGTATTCATTTTATGGTCTTTATGTTAAATGAATTGTTTTGCCTGTATTCTGACATTGTGACTCTCCTTCTTTTCAGTGGCTTCAAAAATTTCTCTGTTAATATCAATGCATGTCTTTGAGTCTATTGCCCAAAAGCCAATGGAAAAGAGTTCATTGATTTGGTGTTTTATCTGTTCTTGTTTTCTCAAAAAAATATTAAATGTAGCAGCAGATAAGACATTTAGGGATAGATGTCATAGCAGCTCATCTTTATGACTGCATAGTAAAAGAGTTTTGCTATGCCATACATCATTTTTTAGCACAAGCTCTTTTTGCAGCTCCTATGCAGGTGACAAAGATCTTTCCAATGGGAAACAGGGGAGTCCAATTTGATTCAGTAAAATCCTGGGGAATTAGAGTCTGCATGGGGAAATTGGGTGGGAAACTTGCACATAGTAGGTTCTCAATACATGACTATGGAATTACAAAATCCTATTCAAACTGAAACATAAGTTGATGTGCAAAGTTAAGCATTTACAAGTTTTACTAAGACTCTTGCTGAACATTGAAGGCACTATTAATGCTGTTGAAAAATGTGGCATTTCCTCACCATTTCCTAATGAAACTTGAAGGTTTGATTTGTTTTGCTCATTTCCATCCCTGTTTGGGTGTTTTATAAATTTGCCCTATGTCCTATTCTACCAAAACTAATCATGAGCCATCCTGCTGCTACATTGTGTTTCTTCAATTTGGGAATAAGTTCAAACAACATGACATAGCACCACACTGGAAACATTTTAGTTACTAAAGTAATACCTTACACCTATACCAACTTCCATTTTGAAAGGCTATTACTTTGCTGGGTTAACTTTTATAAGCCTAATACTACTATGAGACCCATTAATATTTTATTTTTATCCCTGGCTAGTGTGGCTCATTGGATTGAGCACCAGCTTGTGAACCAAAGGTTCACTGGTTCAATTCCAAGTCAGGGTACATGCTTGGGTTGTGGGCCAGGTCCCCAGTAGGTGGTGTATGAAAGTCAACCAAACATTGATGTTTCTCTCCCTCTTCCCCTGTCCTTTCCCCTGTCTTTACAAAATAAATAAGTAAAGTCTTAAAAAAAGCAAAAACAAAAACAAACCAAAAAAACTTTCTTTTCATTCCGATTAAAATCCCCATGAAGTACTTAGGTAGTTTAATAGACAAAGTCCTAACACAAGAACACTAGAGTAGAACAACAGCATATCTATTCAAAGATTTTTATATTATCTTTGTTCCACACATTATTTTACTCAGCACAATCATATATCTTGATTAGCTTGTTTGTCTGTAGATTTCCAAATTAAATGCAATTTTTAAAAGAAATCAATAACACAGTTAAGACAGCTCAGACAGTGGATGGTTCCTAAAATAAGTCTCATTTTTTCTACCAAAATAATGTTTAGCCAAGTTTGAAGAATATTTTAAGAGACCCTAAATCAGATTAAGTGCTGGCTTTCAGGTCTCAATATCTTGGAATTCTGCCAGATAGCAATCTCTGCAATTGAGTCATTTTGCATTAGGAGAGCTTGTTCTGATGATGCCCAAATGACTCATAGCTTCTAATTCTCTTAAAAGGAGCCATGAGACCTGCAATGTTCATTATATTATGGGATAGAGGGGAGAAGTGTTTAATGGAAATATATCCAAATTGTGCATCTCAGGCTCCTGAGAGTCATTTTGGTGTGTAGGTTTGTTCTTACAGGGAAGACATTGTAGTCTCACAGCACCAGGGTTGTAGTTTTCACTTAGCAAATAAATCCTTAGTAAATGAAATACTAGATATACTAGATAACATGACCAGAGTAATTAGAACATGTCTGATTTGTCTTCATCTGGCCCAGGCTGTAGTAGAAAACAACTGTGTAAGGCAGCAGCTGCTGGATACTTAAATGGATCTCATTCTGAAAGGATCATTTATAGCAAATGGTCATTTCCCTGGGTATGAATGATAAATGTGGTTACTAGTCTGCTCCAGACATTTGTCTGATAAAGGGAGATTTCTGATTGGACACAACACACATTAATTAAGGACTTTGATTTTTGTGTCCTTAAAGGAATAAAACAAAGGAGTTTTGTTTAGTGGACTTTGTGTAGAAATACTGGGCTTTATCCACATCAAAATCTTTTCCACTTTTTATTTTTTACATCTGCTTTGGTGAGATATATATCTTTGCTGAAATAAAGGAATCAGAACATATCAATACAAAACCTATATTCCTAGTTGTGTAGGTTGTATGGCTGTATTGGACTTTATTCTCCACTTACCCAGAGCATACTTGGGTCATGAGTGGTCATATACTTTGAGAAGATTTTGTGTTTTTCCAGGCTATGAAGAATTTCTTAAGCTTAGTTCTGTTAAAAAAAAATGAGAAAAATCCATCAGCAATTTGGAGTTCTAGGAGCATCGTAGAGACAGGAGGCGAAATGAGTCATTACCAACTAATAAATCTGCAGACTTCTAAATCAAGAGACTATCTTGTCTTCAGTCAAACCTGTGAAACGAGAGCCAAGATGCTGAAATCTGTTGAGATGACAGCCATGAGTAACCCCTCAGAACTTCTGAGTGACAACAAAGGGAGGTGACTATAAAGATTCTTTCTCCTAAAATAGGGAGACTGATTACATATGAGAGAGAAGCCCAGCCTCTGAGACAGGTAGAGAAAAGGAGAAAAGGAGAATCAAGAATTAGTGGTAAAATGGAAATAATGGGGGTTGAAAAAAAAGTGCTTGGGAATTCTAAGCCTCTTTCAAGCCTATTCTGTCACAGATTTCTCTAGCCATTGGGGAAGTCAAAATAGTTTGATTTCATTTTATCTAAACTATAGAAATAGTTCATAAAAATATTCAAATAATAGAGTTAAAGCAAAAGTACTTCTTAAGTGTCCTCCCTCAAATTCCAGGAGCCTTCCCAGTGGTCACCATCATGACCAGGTTAGTGGTTTCCAAGCCTCTGCAGATTCCTTAGGGAAGGGTGGGTGGGGTGGAGTAGAAATTCTGCTTGTGCCCATACACTGAGATATGTACTTAGGGTAAGGTTGTAGCTGCCCAGAGAAAGTTATCCTTTTTTTTTAATTTATCAAAGACTAGCAGTGATTTGACACTCTTCCAGAATCTTTGCTGACATTTATATACATGTATTTAAATATACTACTTCAGTTTGCCTTTCTAAATGAAATTACACATGTTATTTCATAACTTGCTTTCATAACTCAAAAATATACCTTGGAAGCTTTTTCAGGTCCATAAAACCTAGGTTTACCTCATCCTTTTTTATCTGCATTTTTTACATCTACCCATAACTGAGATTCCAAAAACACAATTTAGGCCATTTCCAATATTTTGATATAATTTATATGGTTAAACACCATTCTCCATGAAACCATTTCCATGAGAGGTATGTTGGAGGAAGGTATAACTCAGGTGTGAGTTAGTTCAACAGAACATCTCCAAAACAACAGTGGGGGTCACTGCCAGCATGATGGGGGGTGGGAGGGGCTTCTGTCAAGGCAAGAGGGTCCCTGCACCAGGCCACACATTGTAGAAGCCAACCTATAGAACAAAACTAATAAACAATAAATGGGTTAGTACTCCTGGACATATTGTTACTTGGTATCAATGATCTGTGCTGGCATCACTTTTCATGACCCTAATGATCCACTCACTTCACTAACACTGCCCCTCATAGTGTACCCTGTGTCTTGGAAAGATCACTGTGCCTATGTGCTGAGAAGGCTTATATATGTGCCACTGTCCCTATTAGAACAAACACCACTGAATAAGAAAGGAATGGTTTGAACAGGATAAGAAAGGAAAAGAGCAGACATACATTAACATGCCAAACCTTGCTTCTCAGACAAGGTAAAGTCTGAGTCTACAATACTATCATCTCCCAGGAACACTAGGTACCCACTGTCTTGCTTCTCTTGTGTTCCCAGAACACAAGCTTAATAACATACTGCAACATTAACTCAAAATTATAGGATATATACACACATATATGCAGCTTTAGATATATTATGCAAAGAACAATATCGCTTATTTATATTGGCAACTAGAACATTGACCACTAACGGATTACCTTAGTTTTATGAATGCATAGAGTCTTCTAATAATCTTTATTTTATTTTATTTTACTTTAATTGTTGCTCCAGTACAGTTTTCTGTCTTTTACTCTGATCCCAGCCCACTGTCCCAACCCTCCACACTTTCCTCCCATTTCAACCCCCCCTAATTTTTGTCGATGTGTCCTTTATAGTTGTTCCTGTAAACCCTTCCCCTTTTCCCCTGAAATTACCTCCCCTGTCCCCTGTGTGACTGTCAGCCTCTTCTCAATTTCAGTGTCATTGGTTATATTTTGCTTGATTGTTTTGTTCATTAGGTTCCTGTTAAAGGTGAGATCATATGGTATATGTCTTTCACCACCTGGCTTATTTCACTTAGCATAATGCTTTCCAGTTCCATCCATGCTGTTGCAAAATGTAGGAGCTCCTTCTTTCTTTCTGCTACATAGAATTCCATGGGGTAAACCAAGAAACCATAGTTTCTTAATCCATTCATTCACTGATGGGCACCTAGGTTCCCTCCAACACTTGGCTATTGTAAATTGTGCTGCTATGAACATTCAGGTGCATAGGTTCTTTTGGATTGGTGATTCAGGGTTCTTAGGATATAATCCTAGCAGTGGAATTGCAGGGTCAAAAGGTAGATCCATTTTTAGTTTTATTAGAAAATTCCATACTGCTTTCCATAGTGGTTGTATCAGTCTGCAATCCCACTAACAGTGCACTAGGGTGCCCTTTTCTCCATATCTTCTCCAACACTTGTTTCTTGCTTTGTCTATGATGGCCATTTTGACTGCTGTGAAGTGGTATCTCATTGTGGTTTTAATTTGCATCTCTCTGATAGCTAGGAATACTGAGCATCTTTTCATATGTCTCTGATTCCTCTGTATGTCCTACTTGGAGAAGTGTCTGTTCAAGTCCTTTGCCCATTTTTTAATTGGGTTGCTTGTCTTCTTAGAGTGGAGTAATATAAGTTCTTTATATATTTTGGAGATTAAACCCTTGTCTGAGGTATCATTGGCAAATATGTTTTCCCATACAGCTGGTTCTCTTTTTATTTTAGTACTGTTTTCTTTAGCCATGCAGAAGATTTTTATTTTGATGAGATTCCATTTGTTTATTCTTTTTTTTATTTATTTTAATACTAAGAATCATCTACATACTATGATAAAGACAGTTGTTTGACTAATTTTTTTTTTCATGTGCTTTTTGGCCTTTTTTTTTTAATTAAATTTTATTTTAATTGTTGTTCTTATACAGTCTTCTGTTTTCTACTCCCATCCTGTCCCTCCGCCCCAGCCCTCCCCAGCTCCCTTCCATTTCCACCCCCCCCCTAGCTTTTGTCCATATGTCTTTCATACTTGTTGCTCTAATCCCTTCCCCTTTTCCCTGGATATTCCTATCCCTCTCCTCTCTT